>JAODTR010025418.1:12500-47455 GCA_025399935.1 Amblyopsis rosae
ATGCAGCCGTCTCAAACATCTCAGACCCCATTATTAAGTACTGGTCAAGGTCACTGCATGCCAAGAACGTGGTGACATATGGGCTGAAGAAAAGAAATAGTAACAGTACTATGAGCAAAAAGCATAACCTATGAAGAACTGCTTCTCAACCAACAGGAATACAGTAAGCAGAGCGTTGATAATGCACCATGTCTAATTCAATTTCTGTTTTTGGTCACATTTAAGGTTAAGAAACACTATTTTGTACCAAGTCACTCCTAGTGATGAGAAGGAGGAGTTGTGTGGTTGCTGGGATGACGACAGAGTGTCTTTTCCACTGGGGAAAAGCAGAAAATGATACTTTGACATGAAGCAAAGGGTGACCTACATTCACGGAAACAGTCCTCTGTGAAAGGCATCTTTGAGTGTGTGTGTCTCAACACCATCTCTCGTCCTCGACCCCCCCCCCACTAAAGCCCCCGTGCCGGTCACCCAGTCAGGGTATGCCAGCCCCTCCCTTTGTCACAACTCAGGACTACACTACAACACATCCAAAGGAAGAAGCGGAAGAATATACATGGGCTAGCCTGGCGCCCCCTGGAGTATGGCCCCAGGTGCCATACTCCAGTGGATGAAAGTGGATGTTGCAGATAAGAAGTGATGTCCAGGCCGATGCCCAGGCCGATGTCCAGGCCGATGTCCAGGCCGATGCCCAGGCCGATGCCCAGGCCGATGTCCAGGCCGATGTCCAGGCTGATGTCCAGGCTGATGTCCAGGCTGTCTTGTAGCTCTGTATGATGGCAACAGCTTTGTTTTTTTTTGTTTTTTTCAATTTTTGTTCTCTTAAAATTTGTTGCTGGTAGATGCTGTGAGATGAAGGTAGGTAGAGTCTAAGGTTCGGGCCCTCCTTGAGCATCTGTGAGATTTAGCGCTGTGGAAAAGATGAAAAGAACCAAATGTCTCACTTCAAAGACTTTTCAACACGGAAATGTATGAATTTTGTTATTTTCTTTATTTCAGTTTTATTCATCACACAAATATTATCAATTCTTCCACCAACCACACAAGTTGGTCAGCTAAAGCAAATAACTCAAGTGAGTTTATAAGTGCAGCCTTATAGCTGAAGTTGTTCTTACCAACCTTCTATTTACCGGTTACTGCCTGAGGTATCATTTCTGATTCAGCTTGCTTCCAAATCATATTAATAAAAGCCTCTCCAATTAGTTATGATAGTTTACTGTTCATGAGGTGTTGTTTAGGTGCATCATTCTAGGGGTGCACGATATTGGTAAAATGTGATATTGCGATATTGATCATGAAAATTGCAATATCAATATTCATTTAGATATTATATAAACAGATAAAAACACAAATGTTAAGGGAAAATGCATCAAAATATATTCATAACATCAAAACAACACATTTTCAACAGTAATTCCAAGCTACAGAGGAGGCATTCTTTTTGGCCACTTCAATCTCTATTATGTCATTAGCTTCCTCATCCACACATCTTACTTTTCTGTCTAAATCAAACACAACTAAGCCAAACAGTAGATGGACGCATCTCTCCACAACATAAACTGAACATTGCACTTCCTGCAACATTTCCGACATGATATTGCGCAACGTGACACTGCGATAACGATACTGAATCGCTATATTGTGCACCACTCCATCATTCCCCAAAAACAGCAGCTTACGTTTATCATGTCTGGTTGTCCATAGTGCCGCATTTGTTCTCTGTCTTGTGATCACACCTACTGTAGGCGTCAGCTACATTAGCTGAGCTGTAAAACGCTACAGTACATGGCACCTTTAATCCTGTATCACAGCTTAACTCAGAGAGATGACATCACACGGACGGGGTGTAATTATAATCAGCTTCCAGTTTAACTGACGCTCAGAGGAGCTTTAGACCGATCAGCAGGCAGCAACATGATGGCTGATTAGAGTGTGTGTGTGTGTCTCTCACACAGGCAGACAGACACAAAGAGAGAGACAGAACAAGAGTGAGAGAGAGAGAGAGAGACAGAGAGAGAGAGGCAGAATGAGAGAGACAGACAATGAGAGAGAGACAGACAGACAGAGAGAGACAGAGACAGAGAGAGACCGACTGCTCTAGCTACCTGGACGTCTCCCTCACACCTGCGCTGGCCTTCAGTGGTGTTCGGAGGGCCGCTGGTTCCACAATCGCCCCGCCAGACTGCTCCTGCCCTCGGCACGCCCCACAGAGCCGCTATGGCCCCTGGGGGCCCACTGCTCCGCTCTGGAGGAGGAGGAGGAGGAGGAGGAGTTCCCCGCAGGCACCCTGGAGCCCCGCTCAAGGGGGTGGGCGTCGCTGCTGCCGGGGGCGTGGCGTCTCCACGACGACGGGCTCTTCTGACAGGGGACGGGGCTGGGCTCTGTGCTCTCAGCCTATCAAGAGGGAGGGGGGTATAGGGAAAGAGATTGGGAGAGAGAGATGGGGAGAGGGAGGGAGAGAGACAAAATGGGCTGTGTCACAATAGAGTATTGACACGTAGACAGAGAGAGGGAGAGGGGGATAGAGAGGGGGAGAGAGAGAGAGAGGGAGGGGCAGAACACATCCCAGATCCTAACAAATCATCTCTATTTGTCATTGGTCACAACTGCCTTATGTCAAAATAGAATGCATTGACACAATTGCTTTAGTTTACATTGTGCATGTGGTGGACAGATGCAGGTCCACGAAGAAGAAATCCCAACACGGTACTTGCGTCCACCCAAGTACTGAACCATCATGATTTAAGGTTTTCTCTTCCCTTACTTGAGAACTATGGTAGCGGATGGTTTGAGGGTTAGCGGGGCCATATTCCCTCCACCCATGAAGCAGTATCAGTTTGCTTTATTGTATTACTTTTTCAATTGGGGGATTGATTAAGATTAATTTTATATTCGCAAAGTTGATTGGATCATTTTATTTGATTGTTTTATTGAAGAGCACTGAGCAATTTGGGCAACATTGGGCTTTGTTTGATACAGTTTAGGATATATTTGGGTATCAGATACAAGTACATGCCGTTTATCTTAACTGGTGTGCGACAATGAAAATCTTCAATGTGGATTTCTGGCAGAGGAAAAAATCCCGACCAAAAACCCCAAACATACCCCAAGCTGAGAGATTTATAATTTGTTGGGCTGACTAGCAAACAAACTTCAAGTTACTGGCCTGTGGACGCCAGTGGCACGTCGCCTCGCGTAACCTCAGTGACCCTGCACTACGAAATCGAGAGTTACGATGACGCTGCAGGACTAAAACACACAGAAACAGCACTTGGCTCCTGTAATTTCATCTTAAAACACCACCACCATAATTAGTGACAGTTGGCGGGTTGGGCTTCTGATGGCAATTTTAGAACGCAGTCTGGCTAATTGGCTATAATGGCATCCCGCTGGACTGCCCTTCCTCCATCTCTAGCGACAACGGGCAGGAAATCAGTCACACTGCCAAATGGGCGGGGTCAGTGCAGTCACTTCCTGTCTAGCCACTAGGGGGAGGAAACCATATGAAAGTACACTCTCCTTATTTGGTAAAGCAAACAGTGTTAAGAGTCTAGCCAACACAATGCCTCGTCATGTAGGCCTATCTACTGCACTTAGCAAGCGCTACTGGCTAATTGTGATACATACATGTCCTTATAAATCTGTCTAGCACTGTTTCTCCAATAGTGTGTACGAAGCCCCACATTCAGGGTTTCTCACAACATAAGTATCCCCAGTTGCCAAGCAGTTTTTGTATAAGGTAACTTATTTCCTCCATTTTATTGAGTATTAACTTGAGAAAATATTTGAGCTGGAGGAATGTGGACCTCTAATAAATGTTATTAGGTAATTTAATGTCCCACACAAGCAGAGGAACTACATGGGGAGTGTTGAGAACTGTAGTGGGCAGCCTTCACGTCCTGTCTGTCTGCCTGTACAACACGTCTTGATTCAAAAGGACATCATTTGCACCTTCATGATTTTAAAGGCATTGGTGAGAGAGCTTGAGTCCAGCCAGGAAACCAAACGGGCCAAGACATTTAACATCCATGAAAACACAACGACCTGTCAACGGCTGCACAGAATAACTTCTAGCCCTGCTTAAAATCTCTCTCTCCTTGGTCTCATTTTAAATTTCTCTGAATTATGTTGCGTTGTCTGGCAAACCCTAATGCAACCATGAGTTTTAACAAACTTTTATGAAATGTATATTACGATTATTGAATTTGTCATGGCAAAGATTACTTTAATGGTGGTAAAAAAAACATCCTTCAATCACGTTATCTTAGAGGAAAATCGTCTGGTATAGACTGGTTTTTCAGCCTCCTAGCAGCAACTCAACACTACGCTGGCCTACTTCATCTTCAGCTTTCCACAAGGATTTTATATCGGGGTCACATCAGGCGAACAGTAACCCCAAAGTACAACTCTAATTCCACGTTTCACCCGGTTGCCAATTGCCAAAACAAAGGATGTTTTGGGCACTCGCTCACAGGCCGCACGAGGTCCGCTGTCCCGTGCCAAGGGTACGTTTGCGGCCCATTCATGTACAGGCAGAGGCAGCGCTGATGAAAGACTACAATGCTATGCTGTTCTGTACACAGTGGTGAGGTGAGACCGCAGCAGCAAATACATTTTTTAAAACAGCGCCCAAATAGAATTATTCCTATTTGAACTGTACTTTTAAAAAGCGCAGTCAGCGATTGTAAGCTAATACACACATTTTTTTTAATTTGTCAAATTCAGCAGATGTATATTCAGGCCTCAGTAAATAATCTGGTGTCAGCCCTGGCTTTATAAATGGGAACACAAAGTGGTGCAGACCACACAAGTTGACAGAACATTATCCAAGCCTTGGCAATGTGAGTGTGTGTGTGAAGGGATGGGGGGGGGGGGGGGTCAGAGCTTCTGAGGGAGCACCCTATGGCATTGAAAGGTGAGGTGTTTTGGTTTTGACTGCATCCATGACTCCAACTTTGAGTGTGGACCGGACACTGACTATTTGCTGATTCTCACAGACACAGAGCCATTGCCAGAACCTAAAACATGCACAATGGTGCTTCCAGTAGAGAAATAAGTTTCCTTGTGTAAGCAGGCCAAATATTCACTTTGTGAATAGGGTCTGGGCACAGTCCATTGGGAAGTCAGTCATTGCCTCATACTCTGGTTAATCGTTAAACTATTAAACAGTGTATAACCAATCTGTGTTGCTACAACTGTTTTGATTGCCTCAGCTCTACCACCATTTAGAAACACCCTTGACTTCAACATCATCGCACTTGCTCACCCTGATTGGCCCGCCAGCAGGGATTCCAGACTATAATCTAATTAATTAAATAAATTAAGATGAGAGCAGAGCCAGGCTCTGAAAGAGGTGCTGATGGTCAAAAAGCAGCAATTGATTTTAAATATGAGCTGTGATGATACCATGACATTGGCCTCTTCGGAGCGGATCGGGCAAATGACAAGATCATTTATTTATGACGGCAAACATAGCAAATCAATAGTTTGGGGTCACTATAGGGTACTTAAAAGAATTGGTAGTGTTTTCTCTTTCTAAATGAGTATTGATTGAGAGTCTTTTGGTCTAACTATCTAACTAGCTGAAATATACAAAGCTTCTGCCACACATGAGTGGCAAGTACAACAACCTACTGCGTATGGAACATTTCAGTATATGGCCGGTTCAATCATTAAAATGACAATGTGTGCTTTTTCATCAGCTTTATGGGGATACATTTTGCACATTAATTGATGATAGCCATAGCCTAGCACTGTGCACTTACCTAACTTAACTACAAAGTTGACCCTTAACAGGCCAGGGGTCAGCTGGAAACACACAAATTGACAAATGGAATGAAGGAATAATAACCAATTGGCCAGTGCTTCAGCTCACAGCTGGAAAAGAGCTTGAGACAGCTTGCTGGGGGGGGCTTAATTCCTGAAAACCAGTCTACAAATAGTCAATTTCCAAGCACGAGTGTAACCGATGGGAGACTGGGACGGTAAGGAAGTCTAGCCTAGGTGGGAGGTATCCAGCGTGTTTGCCTCTGTTACAATATGTGTCTAATAATACCGTCTTTAGCCCCAGACACACCGCAAGCGACTTGCAGCGATGAAAAACAACAGCATGTCAATGAGATTTAGGGTCTTGAAGCAACGACTCACGTCGCAACTGGGTACAAAGTCTGGGTACAAAGTCAGGCGACACGATTGAAGCGCCTACGAATGGGAGCAAAGGAGGATATTGTTAACTGACTGACTGACTGACTGACTGACTGACTGACACATCTCGGGTGGGAAATATACGAGGTGGATACCTAGGCAACCAGAGCATGGAATGTAAACAAGCGACCGATATTCAGCTACAAAGCAAATGGCTTTGTACTTGGGCTCGAACTGGCGGCATCTCGATCACCTGCCCCACTCTACTGTTGCCTCAAGAGGAGGGGGGGCTTATACAGTATGTGGGTGTGTCATGTGGAAGGGAACATCAGTCATGACAGCTCTGTTCTCAGCCTGGCGAGTAATGGTATGAACAACGTAGGCTGTAAATGTGTCCTCAGGGAAGCCCCAGGGTCTCTAGGCTGCATTTGGTCTCTATAAGACTTTTTATGTTCATGGCAACTATGGGGTTGTCCATGTATATACACAGTCCTGTGATTGTCATGACTTATAACTATTATAACTATCCAAACCAGTGGTGGCTGTAAGCCGTGTGTTCAGCAGTGAAAGGCAACATAGCCTATGACACTAGGCAGTAGCCACAACAATGAACCCTAGCAACCCTGATGTGTGCATCAGGGTTGCTTGTTGTGCTTTTGTTCTGGAACATAGCCCTGACCTTGTAACCTCCTGATGTGCAGGTCATGACATGCTAGTGACCCTTCCACACCGCTACTATATAAAAGAGGGCCCTTACAAATATAAGCATAACACATTCTGTAATGCTGACCATGCGTACAAAAAAACCCCCGAAATAAATCTATCCATCCATCCATCCACACACATACATAATTCTATCACAAATTCAAAGCACAATTACTTGGTTTCTTTTATAAATAAATAGTATTAATACATGTGTTTTTCACAACACATGTTGATTTACTTATTAGATATTATGATATATTTTTATGTCATTCACATAGCAAGTCACAACTTGCATGAGGAAGTCAAAACAATGCAAAAGCAAAAATACAAATAAAATAGTGAACATGTATTGTCACTCAGTGAGAAGTGTATTGGTATTTGTATTGGGTCACCAGAAATCTTTGAGAAAAATTGTCGGAGATTAGAAAGAGTAGGCCTACATGAAACTGTGTGTGTGTGCGTGCGACTGGAGCGTGCATAATTAATTAATCATAGCAGTGAGTGCCACAGCACAGCGCCAGCTCCTTATGGACGGTCATGCCAACAGAGTGATCTGTTTCTAACTGTGTAGCAGCCCAGTGTGTTTCTAGGACCCTTGACAGGACCTTAAGCACCAATTGACAGATATGTTAATGCAGGAGCTTACTGTATATGCAGCTTTCACCTCATCTTTCTCACCATTCATAAAACCTTCAGCCTTAGCAAGTAACACTTCACCGACGGGGTAAACGTACTGCATGTACATGGAAATAAAACATATTTGCAGAGTTTTGGCAGCTAAAGCAGTATCGTTTTGGCAGCTAAAGCAGTATTCCTTTGCAACTGGACACACATATAAATGCAGACATCCCAACTCTACCGGAAGTTCCGGGAGTTTCCTGCATTTTACTAGCAGCTCCTGGACCTCTGCACAAATAGTATACAATCGGCCGGAAAATTGAGCGAGAGCAAGCGGTAAGTGAAAGAAATAGAGCGCAAGAGAGTGGTGGCGGATGGAGGGGGTGATGACTCCCGGAAATGAGTTCCGGCAGGTTGGGATGTCTGGAAATGTGTCAGACATTGTACTAGGTTTACACACATAAATGTTAAGGTGCCTTTGGATACGGTCTATCTTAATCTGTGTGAAAAAGACATTTGCGCGCAGACAGATGCACAAACTGTTATGTGCTGGCCTGCTACAGAAAGCAGCTATTTGCTTCTTCTTGAGGTTTTCCTGAACGTCTTTTTTCCATTTCCATCCACCCTTGTATTGTCCCACCCTTTCTTCTTTGTGCTTACTATGGCAGGGAAGTTGAGGCCTACAAGATGCTGCGCTAAGCTCATAGACTCAGCATCAAGGGACACACGCACACACACGGCTCCCAACAAGAGTCCTGCGGCTGGGCTTTATTGGACTCTTATCTTTGAGACCAAACTATTCGCAGACTGAGCCTGATAATACTTTTCTGTGCAACTGGTTTTTATCTGCTGCTGTAACTGCTTTGAAAGTTAGGCTCGCCTGTGAGCTCAGGCGCTCGTATGTGCACTTGCGTCTCAAATGTGTACATGCACTTCAGCAGCATTTTACAATTGACCAAGCCCTCCCCTTTTCGCCTGTCCTCCAATCAGTCAGGGATTTTATTTTTAATCCGACAGAAACTCCCTCAACTGTCTGTTTTCCTGTTATAGTCTACTATGCTGATTTGTCCAACCTAGTTACAGTAACTAGGTTGGACAGCTGAAAGGGGCAGGGCTTGGGATCGGTCAATTAGTTAATTGAGCAGACTCTTTAATCCAAAGTGACGTAACATTGAGCAGAATTATAATTACATTACAATGAGCAGATCTTGCTCAAGAATGGTATTAGGCCAAGTCCAGGGCTGGAACCATGACCTTCTGTCAGAGAGTTGAACAACCAGACCAGACCACTAGACTATCCTGCCCATTTTAGATCATTTGCTGAGGCTGCACCTTTTCAAAAACCCCTGTATTTAAGCTGTGCTTGATGTGGGCCTACTTTGCATTGAAACACATCTGTAAGACATGTTCGCAAAATCTGCAGTAAAAATAGATGCAGACCATCCCACATTTACTCACCGAGCGTAAGCAGTAGTTTAACAGGCTCCAGATGTGATTCTTAAAGACTTTATATGACATAGTACATTATGAAAATGATGTCCAGTGCCAGTGCTAGGAAATATCAGTCGCTTTAACAGTGCCAAATACTTGGTGTATCTACATGCAACACTTGCTAAGCATCAATGACAACCAGACAGCACAGAAGGCTGAAAGGAATGGAAAAGAAAGCATTTGCAACCAGCTTGTTGAGTCTAGTTGTCAATGGTAAATGGACTGCATTTATAGCGCTTCTCCAACCTTCCGGCCACTCAAAGCGCTGTGCAGTATTGCCTCACATTCACCCATTCACACACACATACACACACCGATGGCGATTGCTGCCATGCAAGGTGCGACCGACCACCGGGAGCAGTTAGGGTTAGTTAGATGTCTTGCTCAAGGACACTTGGTGAGGAGTTAGGATCGAACCAGCGACTTTTGGGTCACCTGTTGCCCCGCTCCACCCACTGTCGCCCTCTTGCATTTTTATTTTTTTTCGTAGTTAGATTTGTCGTCAGTGGTAGTGTATATAAATCAACAAATCGACAGCAAACAGCTGCCATATTTCACACAGTTTCATTTTCTCAACAAACCATCTAAAATATAATCTATAAAGATAAATAGCCAAATGTAATTTAATAAAAATGTATTTTTAATTTCATATTTGAGAGAATTGCTTCCCATTTAAATGTCCCACCTCATCTAATCCTTACCAACCACACAAAAAAATGCACAAAAAGCTAAAGCTTGCAGCATACTCACCATGGAGTGTGTGTAGGACCGGCCCCAAGACTGAGATGTGATTGGTTCATGAATGACTGCGCACCCAAGATCTGCGTCAGCGCCAGGAGACTGGGCACTCTTAGTCCGACGGACACGCGATTCCTGAGATTCTCTGGTGCTAGTAACAATGCTGTTGACGTTACGCATGTATGCCTGGAACAGAGACAGATGGAGGATAAGTTCATATGAATAGTTCGTGCATATTTACTCATGTTTCTGCATTACTTCAAGTCACTCATTCATGGACTTGCCTTCCTGCACTCATTTAAGTATAATTTAATAGTCGCATGTCATTCAATTTTCCCCAAAGGGACAGACTTTCTTCAAGATGAACATTTTGTTTCAATTTAGATTTTTCTTAGTTTCTTTTCAAAAGCCCTAACTTATTGGCTACCTGACTGGGAGTGGAATAATACGATTGCAAAACAATCCAGAACACACCTGGAATCAAATCTTACAAAGCCATTTAACACAATTATGTTTTTATTTTTATTAATTTAGTCCCTGCCCCTTTGTGTGCCTTCAGGCAACACAACTACAAAGTAGGGAAAAAAAAAAACCACACAAACATTACGTGTGGAAGCCCATTCAGCCCAGTGCATTTCATATCGGCCTTCATTAAAGCTGTAATCAGTTATTCTGGAGAAAGACCATTTATGTGTATGGGAACTCGATCAAAACAAAAACACCTTTCCCTTCAATGCCATAGGGTGCTCCCTCAGAAGCTCTGCCCCAAGCATTAGAAACACATTGCCATGGCTAGGATAGTGTTAATGTGCAGTCTCCACCAGTTTGTTTATGTTCCAATTTACAGAGCCAGGGCTGTCTGATAACACCGGGTTACCTTTTCAGAACACTATTTTTTCAGCGCATGGAACGTGATATTTTATGAGATCGACTGTATTAAGCCCGTTGCACATAGCAGATCCACAATCAATGAGTCTTTGCACAGTGCAAGCGATGCGGACGCTACTCGGCGAGTCGAGGCAGAGCCGGTGCTTTATTTCCCCCCGCCTTGCCTCGCGATATATATTGCATCATAGAAGCAGGTAAAACACTACAAGTAATAATTTAAAAGAAACCGGTTTGCTTGTTTCTTAGCTCCGCCCCCCTGCCCCACTATTTCCACGTTCAGACAGTTGTTAAAAGTCCTTTTCTATTCATATAACTCACACCTGAATTGCTGTCATAATAGTTGTGATTATACGTTAACTGTCCTACAACATGCATAATATCACGTTAATGCTGCACGATCAATGTAATGTAACGGTTATCGTGACAAACGTACATAGAGAGTGCCGGAGTGGGCGGGGCCAGATATATTCCGCCGGCAGTCCGTGGACAGCGTGCAAAAGCACACCGGAGAAACAGCCGCGAAGACGCTTCATGGTTCTTACCTCAACAGGCGAGCGCTTGGCTCCCCTCTCCCCACTGTTCCCAGCAGCTCCAGGCAGGCCGCTCGCCGCCTCGTCCAGCACCGTGTTTGCCCGGTACGCCCTCCACATGGTTGGGGGCGCCTCGTCGTCCGAGCCCCCGCCGGCCCTCTGTCCCGCCGCCGCTCTCCCTCCACCGCCCATCTCGTCCATCGAGACGGCGCCGGCGGCACCCCGGTTCCTCCAGGTGCTCCTCACCGTCACGTTCCTCGTCTCCGGCAGCGAGCAGTCGTCGCGGCCGTAGGTCTGGCTCCGCCAGCTGGTGACCGTGGTGGTGGTGCCGCCGCCGCCGCTCTCGAAGCACGACTCGGCGTCGTTGCTGGTGGACTCCCGGTCCTGGCAGGGCCGCGGGGCGATGTCACTCTTGGGGATGGAGATTTCATAAGGGATGGATATACTGCCGCGGTGGTCACTGGTGGGGCCTGCAGTGCCAACACACAGGGTTGAGTTAGTTACTTTTTAAATAATTCGTGGCAATGATTTGAATCAGTAACGTCATTTATGGGTTACCTAAAATTTGTACCACAATCTGATTGCTTTCCGTTACTTTTAGATTAGTTAATTTGAAACGCCATCGAGAACAATTTACTGTGTTGGTGCACCATATCTTTGTATTTTTGTTGCTGCTCAGGGGGGCAGATCCTAGTTATTAAATGATAACTGTTTAATGCATTCTTCTGCAAACTCCCTTTTAATTCTGAATGTATTCCTAGAAGTAACAATCTAATAAAAAAAACAAATACCAGTAATCAGATTGCAGTATTTTAGCTGGAAATGTAATGGATTAGTTAGGTTTATTGTAATCAGTTACTTGTAACTGAATACAAATAATCAGTTACTTCCAAACCCTACCAACAACACACGGTTGATAACAGAAACAGGAGGCGGAGAGCAATATAGCATGTCCTGCTTTACAGTATCAAGGGTCCAACTATAGCCTACCAAATATCATGCTCAATGTTTTAAATCAATGAATCAATGCTTGTGTAATTAGCAAATGTTAAAAGGTGGAGTCAGCGACTGTAAGCCAATACATGTCTTGTCAAATTCGGCGAATATCTCCCATAGGTCCGCTAACTGTCAGTTCTGTGTGCACTGAAATAGAATCTGAACCAAAAAAATAAAAACGTTCTCCCAGCTGTGGAAATGTGTGTCAAATTTTGGTGTCGGAGCATCTGATGGAGCGCCCTATGGCATTGAACGGAGAGGCGTTCTTGTTTTAATCTAGATCAACAAATACCAACAACCGTTCTCCAACTTTTCTCCAGCAATACAAAAAGACAAAATAATACCCACCTATGAGGATGTTACTGGTGGAGGTGTGCCGTTCTTTGGCCAGAATAGGTTCACTGGAAATACTACTACTGCGACTGCTGTTTCTGGAAGAGCTTGGGTCGTTGGGGTAGATGGTTATACTACTGGTCACAACGGGTTTGGTTGATATTTTGGGTTTGCCGTTTGCAGCCAACTGTTCCGACATCATCACTTCCTTCCGGTCGATCTCAACGATGGCCGGCTTGATGACTGCCTTCGAACTCAGCGCCTCCCTTGGGCTGAACACACGCCGGACCTCAATGCCCGACAACGAATGCAGGGGCTCCTGGGGCCCCCCCTCAGCCAGCAGCGGTCTGCTGTGGAGCTCCTCGTCAATCGAGCTCCTGGTGGACGAGCCCTCTGAATGAGAATCGTGTCCACGGGAGTATCTGGGATACTTGGGGTTTGGAATCCTGCTGCTTAGAGCAGCGGGAGCCACCTCAGTCACCGTTTCTGGCTCAGAGGGCCTTGAACCGATGGATTCTGTTTCAGAAGAGGAATGACTTTCTGTCCCCTGGTCACTGGGCAACAGTGGACTGACATGGGGCCGATAGTCTTCATAAGCTCCATTGGGTTTGGAGAGAATGGAGGAACAAACGGGGACAGCTACAGCGGCCTGTACCCGGTCCAGTGATTCTTGATCGGAGGAAGGTGCTGGGTGCTTCTCCACTGAGAAGACACTATTGACTGTCCCGGCGCTCTCAGGCACCACGTCGGAGCTGTTCGACTCACTATCGCTGCCCATGTAAAACTTGTAAAACTTGTCAACTCTGCTCTTTTTGTTTTCAACATCAGCAGATTTCTGAACAGCCCTCCAAGGCTTCTGGTCATTGGCTGCTGGAGGGTACCGACTCAGGACAGAGGCTTTCTTGCTATCAAAGGAAGAAGCGTTTACAGAGCTGTGAAGGCCCCCTTTTGTCTTCTCCTCTGTTCCTCTTACTCCATTATCAGACACAGTTGGTGTAGCTGTGGCTTTGGGGGTCCGTTTGATCTTGTGAGCTGGACTGAGGGCTTGCCTTACTGTCTTGGTGGAGCTTTCCTCCGAGTGGTTAAGCTCTTTGTTCCTCAGCTTGGCCTCCCTCTTGTGCTGGGGAGACACCTCCCTGTTCCGGTGTTTCGGAGAGTTCGGCCCTGAGGCGGCGATGCTTCTGCATTTTGGCTTCTCCTGCCGGAACCCTCCCCTAACATTAATCTCTTCATTCTCTGCCTTGCCGTTCTCCAGGATGCTTGCGGGACTGTTGGGGCATGTGTTCATCGCTCCATTACCGTGGGCATCCCCGTTGCCAGTTCCATTCCCACCGACTCCCCCATTGGCGCACAGCTGCATCCTCAGCTGTTCTACTTGCTCGTTGAGCTGGCGGGCCCGACTCTGTTCCTGCTGGAACTTTTCCTGGAGTTCTCCGTTCTGAGACTCTGAGGTTTTCAGGTCCTCCTCAACTATCTCCAGCTGTTTCAGGCGGTTCTTCAGCCTCTCTACCTCCATGGTAAGCTCTTTCATCTTGTTGTCTTCCTCCGGTGGGCCTCCAAAGCTGTTCTTCTCATTCTCCGACTTGTTCCTGAGGCTGTAGTCCAGGTATTCGAGGCTCTTCTTGCGCCCCATCAGCTTGCCGGTGAGAAGGCCCGTGGAGGTCAGCTCATTTTCAATGTGTGACCTAGGGTCCGACGCTGTGCCGAGGCGGGTCTTTTGACGCTCCAGTTGCTCGGTCAGTTTCAGAATTATCCTCTCGTCCTCCCTCTGTTTGTCCTGTAGCCTCTTGCGCTCGCTTACAAAGGCCTGGGTGAACCCTTTGAGCTTCTCCAGTTCCACACCCAGGGCCTGCTCAGCCCTGTCCAGCTTCGCCTCAGAGCCCTCAAGCTCCTTCAGTCGACCCTTGAGGGCTTCCAACTCACTGGAAAGCTTCTTGGTCAGGTTCTTTTCCTCGTTCAGGCTGAGACACAACTGGCTGCAGTCAGACTTGCTGTTCCCAAAGGCCTCTTCTAGTTTCTCCAGCTCGGCCATCCTCTGCTGCAGACGCTCGATCTCGGTCTTCAGCTCCTTGGTGAGGTTCTCCTCCTCCTCAAGCTTCTCCCTCACAGTGCGGCAGAGGTCTTCGGCCTTGCGCATCTCTTCGTCCTTGCCCTGGATCTTCAGCAGCCGTTTCCTGAGGGCCTCCACGTCCCCGAGCAGTGAGGAATTGCTTCCTTCTGCCTGAATTATCTTGTCCTGTGGAAGAGAGACGGCTGGCTGTTACATAAACACACTCTATTATTGTTCTATATTAGTTTCATCCAATACTACTACTAGAGCATTTTATTTATGTCATATTGGGTATCAAGATGTATTAGTCCGACTGATATACATGCATGTTGGATCAACGGCGATTTCAATCCTGGTGGATAGCTAGTCAATCATATAAATTAATTGAAAATAATTAATTATTGCGGTAGGAATACAATGTTATAATAAATGAATTACTTTGTGACAGATTGAGACACTTAGAATTTAACAGTAAACACTAATAATAATTGGGTTAAGAAAGAAGAAATTGTACTTTTAACTGTAAATACGTGTATGATCGCCATGATCCATAACGTACAGGCGTATGCATGCTACTACCAGTACTGACTTGCAGGTCTAGAAGCTCGTCCTCAGACTTCTGCAGTTTCTTTGTGGCCTCCTCCAGCTCATCCAGCCTTCGGCCGAGACTCTGCAGCTTGTGCCGCAGGTGGCGACTCGTCATGTCCTTGTGGTCGGACATCGCCGCACTGTGTTCGTGGTGTAGCTCTCCTCGCTCGTCACGTGGGCGGAGTTATTTGACGACAGTGTTTTGGGAGGTCCACATTTGTGTCTTATGGGATGGGTGCTTTGGTAAATGCCAAGCGACACAACGTTTCGCACCTGGTGAAACGCTGGTCTCGTCAAAACGGTCTTCTTTTCCTTAAGGAGATATTTCTTCAGGGCGGCACGTGGCGTGAGCAGCAGTCATCTGACAGGGGAACAAACAGGGGAACACATTTTTTTTTTTACACATTTTCACATCAACCGTCGTGTGTGTTCTTAACAGGTTGCCAGGCAGAAGAACACAGTAGTGCAACCTACCAGCACTGCAGCTGAACTGAAACATGCTTGCTGAGGTGCTAAACGCCCAGAGGAAGGCAAAAGAGATGGAAGGAATGCAGCACGGGAAAGTGGGAGGAAAGCAAAAGAGAGAGAGAGAAGAGTAGCAATCCAGCATACGATTTCACAGTTCTGCCTGAATAATACGACGCAGAGAGCCCCCCAAACAACCCAGCCCCCCCCCCCCCACAAATAATTCCCAATTATTTGTCTCTCTTCAAAAGAAATCACGGCCCGTATTAATAATAATTCACAGATGTAGAAACCCATGAATTATGACAACAATGCTTACAATATACAGCGCCACCCTTCCACCACAAATGGTTTTCCTGCATAAGACACACAGGTTGTCCATTTCTGCTGACATCGCATGTTTCAAGTGGCAACTGCATACGTCCCCTCCTCTCTCCCCCTCAAACACACACACACACAAACACAGTCCTCGCCATGGCAACGGCTAAATCACGAGGTCACAGCACAGCCCCATTCCTGGACCATGGGGAAAGCAAGGTAGCAACAGCTCCGTTTTGCCGTCTGTCAGCTGAAGCTAAAGCCTATTAATAGTAGTGTTTGGTCATGGAGCCTTAAATCAAAGCAGTGTTCTACATCACTGACATAAGTACCGGGGTCATGGCTAGATCCTTTCAGCAGCGGATAAGATAAATGCACCAGTCGCTAAACACAAAATAAAGCACAGTTCTCCCCCATAGACCCAGCAGGTCGTTGTGATAGGAACACAAGCCATTAGCCGGGCTATCAGCATGGCCACTGCAAAGCCAAGCAGTGCGCTTTTTGTCTCATGAATGATTTAGGTCCTGGGCAATTACCTCTGTGGTATCTAAATCCACCGGTGCCCCCGCTAGCCATGTTAGGATATCGACCATATATATCGTCTGCGCACACACGACGCACGTCACCAGGTATCGACCCCCAGGCAGCTCGCTACACCTCAACTGTGCAAGCAAAGCGAGAGCGAAACCAAGGACCCATGAACAGCACTGTAGGAAGGAGGCAAGCCACGTTGCTCCTGGAGTTTAGAACCGAAAACAACAGTTTTATTAAAGGCTGGTTACCCCCACAATTTGACACCCAACAAATTCAAACGGGGTGTCCCTTTAAATGACTTCAAGTAGTCTACTGTGATTATGTAGGCTGTGATGTGGTTAGTACACTTACTTGAGTGTATATTTTTCCATCTGATGAACTATATACAGTATGTTTGTGGTCTTGTGTGCTAGAAGGTAAAGCTTACCACTAAGGTTTATTCTAGTATGGCTTGGTGCCCTTCACATCTTATCATTTGGTGTAAATCTCTCAACCCGCAATTCATTAAAAGTCTTGTTCAACAGAAACCAAAGCAACAAGGCCAACATGGCAATCATTATTTAATAATAAAAAATAAAAAAAAGGCAATGTGGAATTTAAAAGCACTTCGCTGTCGCGTTTTAATTATGTTCTACTTTCATGAGGTCTGGTGGTTTGTTGCTCGTCTATGGGGGGGGACTACTTTACTTAGGCAAAAATAAAGAGGAAAGAAAAAAAATGTTTGAGCTGTACAGAAAGAGAAGTGCTCCAGTTGGGAGCCAAAACACCTTTGTCAATTAAATGATTTTGCCTTGCGTCAGCTGTTGCTAGTTAAATGAAGTGTAGACTAATTTATCTCTGCCGTTTCACATAAAGGCAAGCTGAGGTTGTCTGTCAAACATGCCTTGACATTATAATCTTGAAAAAGCCAGAGTAGAAAGCTGAAAAACGCAATTCCTGGCACACTGAAGCTGGACAGCTTCTTTACACAATAAATAAGGAAACATATCTTAACGTTGAACTAATTTAACTAACATTTGTCAGATTAATTAACAGATAAAAAAATAAAAAAAACTTTAAACGAACAACGACAAAAAGAGTTAACCTAACATGTTTTTAATAGTGGGGGAAACCGGAGCACCTGGAGGAAACCTACGCAGACACAGGAAGAACGTGCAAACTCCACACAGAAAGGCCTGGGCGACCGGGGTTCAAACCCTTCTTGCTGTGAGGCCACAGTGCTACCCACTGGGCCGCTGTATTGCCTGAACTGAATGCATTATAGCTTGGAACCACAGACTGGTCAGTAATGGTACCAGCTACCTCCTATTAGCTCTTTTCCTCCCCTCATTTCATTCGCTCTCCCTTGTCCCATCTTCCTCAGACGGGCGCGGTAGTATAGCCCTCTGTCGAGATTATGCCCAGATTTAGTCCTTGTAACTATGGCAACCAAACCCAGAAGTATATGGAGCTGTTTTGACAGGAGAGGAGGTTTGTCTTACTCCACCAAAGTTGAAACATAATGTTTTTATTATGAAAGAACCTAGAGGGGGTTGGGTCCGGGAGGTGGGAAATCAAAGCCCTTATAACCAGGAACAGTCCTGAATAACCAGGTCACTCCCAAGTCCCATCTGACTCGCCAGCTCCTAACCAGGTTACTGCATGGATCTTCATATTCGGGAGACTTTAACCATTAACAGGCCATCTTAGCTTTTGTTGGTTTAATAGCGCTTACCGCCTCAGGGAACATTTAGACATGACCAGTTAAGATGCAAGCTCCCAAAAGCTTTATAAATTAGATTCCAAATACGCTCCCCTGTGAGATTTTTATTAACTTGTTGCATAATGTGTGAGAATATACAAGTCACCTACAGGCCTGAAGCCTTACTACACGTTGCCCAAACCCCACACATGGTTTAATGACAATTCAGTGCTCACTATAAAAACCACATGGATACAGAAACATGCGTTTTGACTGCACCAGGAATGGTGTCCAACCCTTGACCTTTCGCTACACCTTCGATGAGTGTCTCTGAAGAGAAGACGGTGGCAAAAGCGACAGTGTGGAAGGCCAGAGGTCAGGGAAGATGCAGAGGTCGGATGGACCTTCAACAGGCCAATTCTAAACTGAAGCCCCTGGACACACTGCAAGCAACTAGTAGCGACGAGACTTGAAAGTCAACGTGATTCAGCGACTCGATTCAACGGTCCAAGTAGCGGTCGGCGACGCGAAGTGGCTGGGTTACGCAAGTCCCAACTTCAGGCGACGCGATTGAGGAGAGAGAGGGAAATATACGAGGGATACCTAGGCAACCAAATACTCTAATGTAAACAAGCGACCAATTTTCAGCTGCAATGCGACGAGCGGATCGCTTGCAGTGTGTCCGGGGCAACCGATGCAGCAGAAGAACGGGATGCAGCAAGAAGCAGTTGGAACTATAGTGTGTAGCGCTAGCAGCTAGCGACTGATTAGCTTGTAGCCTGAGTGACATGCATCTGCTCCCGTTGAGCTAAGCACACGAGTCAGGTAAGGGCAGGATTTAAAGTCAAAATGATGAATGTATCGTACAAAAGAAGGAAAAGGCGGAATGAAAGATGGGCCAAAAATACCAAAAGGGTTTGGATGTAAAAAGAGGTCCCTTCTGTAACACACACACACACAAACACACCAAGGCTACAATCATACACAGTATCATTAGGGCTCAAGCCACTCTCTTCCTGCCTGCCTGTTTCCTTTAGTACATACTGTTCCCTCCATGAAAGAGGAAGAAAAAAAGGGGGGGGGGTTAAAAACCCTCAAAACAAAACCAAGCCCTTTCGTACACTTGACGTTACTTTGGATCATGTAGCCTGAAGTTATGCAGCTTCATAAATGGTAGTTAATTCAGGGCCTGAGTCCAACACAATGCCTCAACCGTATCTTCTTGTCATGGCTTTCTGCCAGTTTGAGAATATGTGTGTGCGCGCGCGTGCGTACCATATACTGTGTGTGTGTGTGTGTGTGTGTGTGTGTGTGTGCGCACGCGCGTTTGCAGTGTATGGGACTGCAATGGATGGATGCTGGCATGGCTCTATAAGCCACAAGCTGGTGGAGAGCTGATGCTTTGCCTGCATTCTTCCCCCTTTTTCCAAGAAAGAGCAAACCGGCATACCATAATGTTCGGTTTGCCGTTTCCTGTGCTGTCATGTACATTTCTTCTCCCCTTCTTTCGCATTTGCAGCCTCGCACGGCGTTTCTGGAACGATTATGAGGAAATGCAAGGCAGCGCGGTATTTTGGCGGAGAAACGGTTATGGAAAAAAGTGGCCCTTGGCCTTTCATAAAAGATTCAACGTGAAATTGGATGTGAAAACCTTGATTGCTCGTTATAGTAAAAGTGCTGTCAAATAGGGGGTAAAAAGAAAGAAAGAAAGAAAAAAGAAAGAAAGAAAAGCATCCTTTATATTTAAAACGGTTCTACTGCCATGAGAAAGCAGTCGCTGTCTCATTTATCATCGTCAGTTTTGCTTGTTTTTAATGTGTTTTTTTGTTCTCATGAATAACTACGTTTCGTATAATCTGCGCAAAACCTTTTTAATTCAACAGGGACATCCTCACAGGGAGGGACAATATTAAAGCCACTTCCGTTGACTAGAGGGCGCTCTGGGCTCCACGTGTGCATTTAATCTGTAGCATATAAATATTGGACAAAGAAAACCTTTTTAGTTTGTTTGGCGCTCGGTTACATTTGTATGTCCTGACAAAGATACAGATATAAAGATTTTGTCATTTTAGATTTTGTCATTTTAGTAAATCCATAGTCCATAGGGGAATATAATACAAACTGTGTTGGTCTGGACTTCCTGTCAGTTGGAAATAGTCGGAATACATTATGGTTTTCCTTTTGAGCGCCAGCTACTATTCGAGCAGCATTGTGCTTTTTTGAGTCATAAAACCAAAACAAGAGCACGATGAAGACAGACAGGCAAGAAGACCGGCAATTGTTTGTGGTGAGCTTGGTGCCTGGCTTGGTCACACATAGCCCAGATCAAAGTAGTAGCGTTGGGCTTTAACTAGCTTGGCGCACCACAACGCATCAGTTCGGTTCAGGGCCCAGGTCGGCGACAGGCTCCACTTGTGCCAAGCTCTTCCAATGCAAGTTGGACAGAATTAACTGTAAGAAATTATTTGGCAGCACAAGTACTGGCTTTACATAAACTCCATATGATATTGTAATTATGAGAAACCATGAGAAAGTACCTAATATTTCACTCCGTTCTTTCAGCCACCTTCACTCGATGTCCCCCCCCCCCCCAGCCCCCATCACCCATGTTCCTCAGTTCTCTTTATTTCCATCTCTATCCGAACAACCTTCATTTCCCCTTTGACTCTTCACTTTCACACACATTTCATTTTTCAAACTGACAAATCAATCATGAAATTGATTTGCATTTTCCCCCCCTCGCTCTCAAATCTGTATTTTGCATATAGGAAAGAATAAAACCTCGATGTGCTTGCGGCTTATGTTTGTTTATAAAACTCCAGTGAACACTAAAACTATTTTTTGGCTTGGGGGTAGTGCCAGAGAGAAATCCTCTTGTTTAAGCATCCGACCCTCCACCCAGACCCTTTCCCAGGTCTCTACCCTCCCCACCCTACTGAGCTATCTTTGCCACCAGCACATCTGCTTGCGCTGGTGGCAAAGACAAAATAACAAAAAAAATGTTGACGTTGAAAAGTTAAAGAGAATCAAGGTGATGCAGGAGGGGCCGATAAACGACAAACGGAGAGAGAGATGGAAGACAGGCGGATGGAAGGGAAGGGGCTTCCAGCGGACAGCTTGCGTGCAAGGGACGGATAGTGCACACACACACACACACACACACACACACACGTTTCTGGCACTCACTTTTCAAGACCTGATTGAGAACACGGGCTTTCCACAGGATAAAATGGAACTCAAAGCCCCCGACGTCCGCTTGTTCTACAATCCTGGCAGCGTAGCAACTGACTATATATGCGAGCATGTTCCGCATCAGCCCCAGACATGGGATTACACACGCCAGACACTGCTGGCTCCACCCAAACGCAACCCAGAGGAGGGAAAAGATTATTAGACGCTCTATTTAAATAGCAGCCGCATCCCAATAATACGGGCCAGTTGGTGGCTAAAGCGGGACCAGAGGTAACATAGTAACAGAGGGGGGACATGGCGCTATAGTGATCTGGAGAGGCTTAAAAACCAGGCCACCGAGTATCACACAACATGCTGACATCCCAGCGATAGCTCCTTAAATATTTTATTTTAAATAAAATAAAAAAGGAGCAATTTTATTTTTGTATATTTATTTACAAAAACACAGATCTGCTTGATGGCTTGATGGTTTGAGAACCAATTTGTGCAGATTATGGCACCATAGCACCCAATGGCAAGGCAGCCATTAAAGCTGCTGTGCAATTGAAGGAGTGGGGGTGTCATCCGTGATGAAATGGACGAGGTCTGTTTGAGTGCGTGTGTGCGTGCATTCAGATACAGATAACTTTATTCATCCCATACAGGGCAATTAATTTGCAGCTTACCCAGTCGTCCGTACACACAAAACACTCAAGAGGTGTTAGGGTTATATGTCAGAGATACAACTCAACATTATACTAAGACAAAATTCAGCAAACAAATGTTAACGTAACAATAATAATAAAAAAAAAAAAAAAATTGGATTGGATCATAATTCCCTTTGCTTTCTGGACCACCTGTTTCTCCCAGAGGGAGCTCAAGTCCCTTTGCTGGGCTCCAATTATCTTGGAGCAGATTTTCACAATGCCATTCAGGCTATTCTTGTCCTTCATAGACAACCCGTTAAACCAGCATACGAAAGAGAAAGTTAGAATTATTTCAATAAAAGTTTGATAAAAATGACATAAAATGGTATCAGACACCAAAAGAGTTATGTTTCCACATTAGGTGAATTATTTGTCCGCGCTTGACAATCAGCACTCGAGTCGACTCTGTGTATGTGTACAGTATGTGCGTGCGCTTGCACTGTATGATGTGTTGAAATTAACAAGACTGATCATGTTTGGTGATATCCATTGAGTTTCTTTTTAGCAAATTGTTTTTTTTTTTGTATTTTTTTTTTGTAGTAAACACACAGATGTATGCCCTGAAAAGGCTTGACCTGCAACCAGGCTTCTATGAAGTACTTCCCAACTCTGGGAAGGAGGACATAATATAGTATGTCCTCAGCATGATGGATTCTGGGAAGGGGTGAGAGGTCACATACACCTCAGATACATATCGCCACATACTGTAGATCACGTCAAAAATGTAAAATACTGTATTTAGTGTTCTTGGATTATAGGCACACCATTTATATTATGCATTCATGCTCTTAAATGTAATGGAATTGTGGAGAAACTGTGAGTTGTATAGTTTTCACAGCTAGTAGTTCACAGTATATTTTTCAACAGCAAGGGTACATTTTAGGGCAAGTGCAAATTAGTGTAATTATGGTGTGAGATATACAGTATATTTCCACACAAGCTCGCTGGGTGAAAACATTGGGAATTCATAATTGTGAAACTATAAAGCAGAAGAGACATGGCAGTGTTTGTGGTTCTGTCACATTTAGCAGATATCGGTCTCTGCCCTCACCATACAATGACATAATTAATAAGCCTTTGGCAATAAGGTGAAAGATCAGGTTCAAATCAAATACACAAAACACACACACACAGAACTTATACGTTGAGTACGACCCAAAACGTGGCTCAGCAACAACTCCAGAAAATAAACATTACAACCTAAACACAACCCATCAAACCACCAGTGATCCTGGACAGACACTATTGCCCCAGCCACGTCCCATTAACAGATATCTGTTAGCTGTCAGGACAAACACTCAGTAGCTATTTAAAGCAGTTCTTATACAGCTGTACAAACAGTGGGGCTATCAGCGGACACCAGCTGAAATGCTTACACCAGTCAATGAGTCATATGCAGATATGTTGGGCTGTTTGTTATGTATGCAAGGGAAAACAATGGTCCGCTAATCCAGGAATGCGTGCGTGCATTACATGATGCCACACTGCTAAGTAAGCAGAACATAACATGATAACGCTTGTTAGACTCAATGATAAACTGTTTAAACGGTTACAAAACCGCCATGAATAAATATAAATCTTCAAAATCAAAAGAACACCATGAAATAATGATTGTCGAGTTCATCTACCACATCAACATGGTCACACACCATTAGCCAACTATGGGTCTCTGGAAAACACACAAAAAAAACCAAATAATTTAATCTATCCAGAATGAAGCTTCGGGTATCCCAGCATCATATCAGCACTATGGGCAATAGAAAGGTCACCAGGCAATCCACTGCATGTCCAAGGACACAGGGTGGTTACATCACTGTGGCTGCCACCCCTGTTGTACATGACGTCCATCTCTCCACACCACCACCTCATCTCTGCCTCATCGGGTCTCTGTCTGCACCTCTCCCCCACCAGCCTGTAGAGGGAACGAGAGCCGCTCGAACCAATCTCGACCTTTCTCTGTCTTATCACACAATGGAATCACTCACTACCCATCTTTCGAAAGCGGCTGAGAACCCACCTCTTCAGAATACGCCTTGGGACCCCAACCACTGACCTCCCTACCCCGTGTAGCACTCCACTAACAAACCAGAGCTCTAATTTATATCCTTATATCCTAAAAATTATCCTCTCTTCCTGTAACATTTTTAGAAGATTGGCACTTGATAGTACTTAGACTTCTAGGAACTAGTTCCTGGTAAATATGATACATGTTGTTAATCCCCTGGCATGGATGTATGTTAGTTAGCCCTGACAACATGCTGCTGTTATCCTAACAGAATGTTGGCTGCGTACGACAACTGGTGTATGACCTCTTCTACTGTTCACTAATGTACTGTTTCTAAGTCGCTTTGGATAAAAGCATCTCCTAAATGCTGTAAATGTAAAGATAAGAAGCCGATCAGCGGTGACGGACTGGCCTTGCCAGTCCCCCTGTTCCCTTGATGCTCGCCCACCTCTGCGCACGCACGCACGCACGACACGCACTGTTCTATTGATGTGATATCCCGTTCATGTATCATTCATTTGTTTAGTGGCGTGTGCACGTACATACGCACACATATATATACATATATATACGCACATGAGATAGAGATAGAGAGAGAGCGAGAGAGAGAGATAGGAGGGTTGGAGAGAGGGAGAGAGAGGTGGGGAGAGAGGATGGTTGGAGGGGGGGGGAGAGAGAGAGAGAGCTGAGTAGATTACAGCAGCAGCAATGCAGCAATAAGTGAAAGGAAGGACTCTGGGGGAAGCAGAAGCTGTGAATCAGGGACAGGTCCGGTGGGAAAGGGGGCGGTCCAGTAACCAACGCTAGATCCACCGTAACAGCTAATGTGTCAACAGCGGCAGGTCAATGTCAGCGCATCCTTGACAGACAGACTCACCACTCACTGTGTCTCTCAGCCTAAGTGAACGGCAGCTACGGGCAGGCTACATCACAGTGTTTGAGATGCCTTAATGAATTAAAAAAGACACGTAACTCTCGGTTAGCAAGACTTTGCCAATATCCCCTGTGTCACACTGACAACGTCAACACATTGAAACCAAACAGAGTACGGCACACACACGGTATGTGGCTCAATGAGGGCATTTAAGCAGCCTTTCCTCTCCAACATAATTCTTCCCTCAATACAAGATGATAAGAAGCTGAGCTGCAAATGGGAAGGCTTTTATGAATGAACGCCAAGCTTAACTGTGTGCACCATCACAGCAGGTACCATAGCTCAGTGATTACAGTATATCACAACACCACACATCCTGAAGTGACGCTGAATGCTATGGCATAGTGGAAAAAGGAGTAGCTGCTCAAACCACAGATAAGGAGTTGACATTTGCCTAATTGATGCACGATTATAGAAGATTTTATTTGTGTGTAAAAACATTTTGTTTCCTGTTGCGGGGGATGAGGACGGGTGGGCGCAAAGGCACCCATTCACCTCTTTGCCTTGGGCCCCCAGACACCTTTGCATTGCCCCTGTGTGAAACCATCCTGATCTTGCATGCTAGTTTGACTTCCCCACAAATATAAATCTGCAACCCTTCAATTCAAAAGTAAGAGGGTGCCACTAATACATTTCACACTTTCTTACACATGACTGGGTGGGATAAAAGGGTAGTCCAATCAGACTTTTCAGAACCAGCTAGTGTAATCTTGGGTAAAGCCACCGATTGGCCTTATTGTGTTCTACACATGCAACCAGGGACGGGCTGGCCATCGGGACGTTCGGGAGTATTCCTGAATGGCCGGTCCATTCCAGGCCGATCCATTCCCGGCCGATCCGGCCGGTCCATTCCAGGCCGATCCGGCCGGTCCATTCCAGGCCGATCCGGCCAGTGTGGACCGGCCACTGGTCAAAGAGTTCTTATGTTAAAATGTCTAATGTTTTACTCTACATTCTGTGACTTGGCTCTACAGTCCATCGCTGTTTCTGTGTGTTTGTCAGACTGGGCCAAACTACTTTCAATATTGAGGGGAGATACGAGCGGCCCCTCCTATCTTGGACTGATCCTTGTTTATGCAGAGATCTGATTGGCTCAATAGTTTTCGAATGCAAAGTGGTGTATGAGATATTTTTTTCATTTTAGTTTCTTATCCAAATAGATCGAGTGTAGGGCAGGCAAATACATCTATAAGTGTGAAAAAAATAAGACGACGAGTAGGTTACTCTTGCTGTGAAATGTAAAAGACAGAACACACAGGCCTATGGTGCATCCCATCACAAGCCAAGTGACAGTCAGCAGCCCGGAGACGCAGTACGGGCTATAGCCTACAATAGATGTCAGGTACAAGCAGCAACATTTTCTACGTTTAGGTAGGCCTATTTCAAACATCCAAACGATAGCTATTGTTTTAATTTTTCTAAAGTTTACCCTGTTGGCTAGAGTTGGTAGGTTAGTTGGTAGTTAATAGCCTAGCTAATAGGATTAAGTTGTTAACATTGGCGATAAACTCTTTTTATTGGTGCTGAAATTTATTGGTGCTGAAATGTATATTTAAAAACAAATGAAAGGCCAATAGAAAGGTGCAGGTATCTACAAATGTAAATAAACTACTGCATCATAGTTTATTATAGTGGGTGGTGTGCTATTTGTATTTGCCAACAAGGTCTACTCTAGATGGTTCTAGAATGATCATCAAGGCTTGCGAGATCAGTTTTTCAGTCCCAGTCCGACCCTGCGGGCAACTAAATTTTTTTCATTGAGGGGTTCTAGAATGATCCTCAAGGCTTGCTAGATCAGGATGGTCTCATGACGAGGCAGCTACACCTGCTCATATGAAAGCTAAAAGGACACAAACCAGGCTCCTGATACTGTATGCTGTGGAATGGAGTCAGATGTGTTGTTGACAGAACAGCTCACACTGGAGCTTCAACAGGCCCAGACAGCCAAGTGTAGACTTGACCTGTAGACAGGCTGTGACACACCCCACCGCTGTCTCTACTGCGGTTGACTAACCCTGCTTGAACGCACGCACGCACGCACGCACACACACACACACGCACAAAAACAACAAGACAACTAACAACGTCAAATGTGTCATGCCAGAAAAAAACACGACACTAGTGGGTCATGCTACAAACAACAAGGCTGCATCCGAATAGTCTTTTTTGCTTAGGAACCTTCCTAACTGAGTTACTGACCTGGAAGTATCTAGGTCACAGCCATGATAAGAGCTGATCTACTCCATTATTGCTGTGGAAAGGTGCTTGAATGCTTCCTTTCTTAAGTCCTTAAGCAAATGCCGTCCGACCACAATTCCTTGCGACGCATCAGTCACTTGACATATGATCGTCATATGTCAAGTGTATAGCCCATCTTACATAGCAAAATAAAAACGTACATTTGGCAATTATTTTACTAAAATAAAACTAATTGGCGTGTTCTATGCTAAAAACATGATTAAGCAGTTTTCTTTTCAGAGTAAATTATACATTGTAGCTATCAAAAAAAAAAAAAATATATATATATATATATATATATACATACATACACATTTATTTTGTTTTAATTAATACTTTGGTATTTAAGTCGTATTTTTCATTAACATTCACCGTCGCATAAGTATGTATCCTCTTCCTAAATCCTTCACAGCTTTCCTTCACCCTATGATGCCTTCACTCGAGGTCAAGGAAAAGTGACTAGGAAAGGAAATAGGATGTTTTTTTTGTACTATTAAGATGGAATAACATGACACTGACGTGTCATGCTAGAAACATCTAGACACTATAGCATGTCATGCTAGCTTTTCATGCTAGAAACAACAAGACACTAAGCTTGTCATGCTAGAAACATCTAGACACTATAGCATGTCATGCTAGCTTTTCATGCTAGAAACATCTAGACACTATAGCATGTCATGCTAGAACAACAAGACAATGTGTCATGCTAGAAACAAGACACTAGCGTGTCATTCTAGTGTGCCATGCTCGCGTATCATGCACAAAACACATGTGCATTTGTGTACGTACAGTATACTGTACGTACAATGTGCGTGCATGCGTGTGTGTGTGTGTGTGTGGCACTCAAGGTGCTAGGAAGGAAGGTAGTGAGGCGCCGCTGCTATTCCCAGCAGGAAGTGGTCTCACAAAGGGGCGGGGGGGGGAGAAGGGGGAGAAGGGGGGGTGGAGGAGAACAGGGAGGGGTGAGAAAACAGACAGAAGCGCGCGAGGGGAGGACAGAAGAGCAGAGAGGAAGCGGAAGGAAGGAGGGAAGGGCGAGGCGGATGCACTCTCTGGAACCTCTGGCATGTTCTGGACGTCCTACGACTACGCATGCAGTGTGTATGCAGACACATTTAATGAATAATCACACAATAAGACATAGAAAGAGTAGGCCAAGGACAAAACAATAACCTTGTACGTGCAAAGAACACATGAAAAAGGGGAACAACACTTACTTTTTTCTACCAAGGTGTTGTCTTGCATTTGGCACTGAAAGCTTCTCTATCTCTTGCGACAGGTCTTCATCCTATGACACACACAAACACATATTAGCATTAGCTCTCTGTAGACGTCAACACACTGTTCCCCACACAGAGTGTACCCCTCGCCCCACACACACAAACACACACACACAAACACACGCACACACAGAGGCAGGGTGAGCTAACAGCGTCAGATACGGGACACAAGGCTCCATTCACTGCGGTCTGACGGAGGCTATGGAGAGGCACATCTACTGACCTGGGTGCACACACACGCACACACACGCACACACGGTTCATGTCCCAGTCCCACAAGCACGCACACACACACACTTAAACGTGGATATGTGTGTGCACGCGCACAAACACAATTAGCTGTGGTCTCTCTCACTTACACAAACACACACACACACACACACACTTAAATGTGTGTACACGTGTGTGTGTGTGTGTATACACGCGTGTACACACAACCTCGGTCTCGCTCTCTCTCACACACACACACACACACACGGATAGACACACTCACGTTTAACTGTGGTCACACACACACACACACAAAGAGCAATGCAGGCTTGGAGGAGCATTCCACTACAGTAGCATTCCATATGTTTGGTTAAGCAGCACGGAGAATCCAGACTTAAGACAGGAGTCTGGACTGAATTTACAATGTAAAGGATAAGAGCGGCTTGGGGAGTGTGTGTGTGTGTGTGGGGTTGGGGGGTGGTGCTTAGGGGGAACATTCCTGCGACAGGATAGACAGTTTTAGAGCCATGATTGGATTTAATTATTCATAAACTGTATGCAGGGTGATTTTTTTAACAGAACATAGCTACAATATGAGAAGATATTATATTGTGTCTTTTTCTTTTAATGCATCTACATCGCTTACATTATGTATTTAATCAATTATCTTATAATGTGGTTTATATCAAAGCCTCTGTAAACATGTGAAACATGTTTTCATTAGAGATGAGAGCTCCTATTTCGGTGCAAATTTGTGTTCTGACAACAAGAGGCACTCTACTGTCATTGCATTGAGGTGCCGGGTCAATCATCTTCCTCTTTTATCCCGTCTCTACAAACTCTTCTGCCCATCCTCTAGGGATGGTCGATATGGACCAAAAAATCATATCCAGATATATTTAGGTTACAGACAGACAGACAGACAGACAGACAGGTATCTTATATAAAGTGGATTAAATGTTCAGGAGGAGAAATAACAGTTACGACCGAAATGCGACTTAATTATAGTTGTACATGGTTAAATCCTTAGCAGAGAGGTTGTGAATATTGCAGCTATAATGACAGTTATATATATATCGATATATATTTTATATCCCTTTTGAAAATATACAGATATAAATTAAACATCGATATATCACCCAGCCCTCCCATCCTCTCCCCTCATGTCTGCAGATCTATTCTTATCATTGTCATTATGGAGGAGGCATTGAATTGTTTTCGCTGCATTAAGCTCCAAATTGTCATATTGGGCAGATGCACATACAACACTGTACCGAATGCAATAGACAAAGCCTGTGAAAACTGCAGGGGGTGAGATTCTAAAGCAGTATTTAGAAAGACACAAACCGCTTCCTTGAGGTGTCACTGTGAACCAAAACCGTGAACCCATTTTTGAATTCCATCAAACAAACACTCACTTTCGCATTAAATTCTCAAAGCCGTTTCAACACATTCCTCAATAATTCGTATAAAAGCCACCTAAATAATACCCTAGCAACCAACGTATGTTTGCCTGTGTTTGTATACAGTGTGTTGGGGGAGTAGCGGGACATTAGTGTGTTAACTTCCACCAGTAACCAAATACAACTGCAAACAGCTGTTTCTTTCTCTTTCCCAGTCCCCCTACGCTTATGACTTGTCAAGTCAAGGACTCGCTCTTACACAACAGAGCAAACAGTGTGTTAACCGGCACTTCCCACCTACACGGCATCTAAAAACATGACGTCTGCATTTAAAAAAATCACACCTTGAAAAAGGTTAACGGTTTAGGTCAGTTGCTGTTTGTGTCGCGCATTAAAAGAACACATATCTTATGCAACAGTGCAGTGGCTTGTTACAAACACATTTTTATTCAGCATACCTGTTGTGTAGTGCTCTGCTGGGTTACGTGACTACTTTGCCTACTTGTTTTACAATTATTTATACATCTACATTTGGAAGTGGAATTGTACTTTAGTTTTTTATCCCTCGCTGTTTTTAACTTTTATATGGTCATATTAGTTTTATTCAATTGGAGATGTTCTTGCATATCATATAATGATATTTTAAGTACGAAACACTAGAAAATAGTGATGCATCCATCTGTATTTTCTTTTTGGCCGATACAGATTGTGGTGCATCTCTACTAAAAAAAATAAGATAAATGTGTATTCTGTCAGTTTAAACTGTATTTCAGCCAATTGTGCTGGGCGTTCAATTAGCTGAATGTGGCAAATATACTTTTCTATGGAGGTCCACTCCCTGTGTACACATTTGACAGTTTATGGTTTTACCTCTATCGCTACAAATAATGTGAGAATTATGATAAGACATAGCAATGCATGTTCTCAACCACTTGAGACTACACCCTTTCCAATAGTGTCATATTCAACAGGGCATTATCTTAAACGCGAGCACACACACACACACCCACCCATTTGTGGCATACTGCCTTAAAGGTGATAAATATACATACATATTAACCTTGACAGTGAAAGGCTGCTACTGTAGCCCCGGAGAGCAGTACATGTGTCCAAGCGCACGCGCGCGCGCGCACACACACACACACACAGAAGCACTCGCGGGCATTTCAGCTCAATGTTAAACACAGAGTCATTTTTATGTGCCTCCCGTTATCGTACGCAGGCTCCTGCGGGGTTGAAACTCATGTGCGCTGCCAGCCAGGCAAAGCCCTGTTCGCATGGGAGCCAATTTCCTGTGAGTGATTAGCAGAAGGGGAAGCCTGTGCGTGCGTGCGTGCGCGCGCGTTGGGGGCTGCAGCTCTGAAAGGTCGGGCTGTTTTGTCTGCTAGGGGAGGAAAGGAATGCCCAAATCAAACACAGTGAATAGGATGCCTCGAGTGACAGAGACACAGATAGGAAGAAAGAGACCGCACTCTGTGTGCTGTCCACATTGTTGGACAGACTCAATTTGGCTTATTGCTTTGCTTGATGTCAACGTGATGCAACAATGTCACTTGAACGTCCATGCCAATAAAGCTAATTGAATTGAGTGAGAGGCGCGCGCGCGCGCACACACACACACACAGAAAGAGAGAGAGTCAGAGATTGTAAAATGCTTTGGCTACATTGTTTATTCGAAACATTCATGCCAGTTAAACAAATTGAATTGATACAGACAGTCAGACAGACAGACACACTCAGAGAGACAGACACACACACACACAGAGACAGTAAGGTGATAGTCAGTAAGATACAGAAAGCAAGCAAGATGGTAAGAGAAGGAAAGGGGGGCAAGCAGAAGTATGGGCAAGACAGGGTTGGCAAAGAGGACAGGGGAATCTCAACAGAACAAGGGCATTACCAGTCCTTTCACTTAAAACCACTTCATTCCGATGGATAACGTTTGCATTCCAACAGCAGGTGAGAGTGCTGTCTGGCTGTTGACGAGCTAGGTAACAACAAACAGTCGTAGAACCTGTTCTAATGTCGTCAATCAGAAATCAAAAGACAATAGACTGTAAAAACATGGCTCTTCATCATATCTAAAGTGTTCCCCACTTTACATAAAGACACACTACTGGTTGTTGCCAATATTCCTTTGTGTACCCCAGCCCAAGGCTACAATGTGCCTACAACCGCAGCAACAAGAATGTGAACCCTTAAATACAAAAGGTACATTGCTTGACCTTAACCTCAGAGTGTATACAAAAACTCCACAACATTAATAATGTGATGACTTTATGCCATTGTCGATGGGTCTTTATAAACCTCCACCACAACAAGGCCAAGCAACACAAGGCATCTCACAAAACAGAACACGATGAAGCCTTTCAAGAGCAAACGTGACAATGCACTTTTAGACAATAGGGCAAGCCAAGCACAACAAACCAAACATGTCAAATACATGTTTAACACGCCCTGGTTGCCCGATGGCTTCTAATATAATAGAGTGGTTGAGGCATACAGAATGTCATTTGTGGCATGTGGTTTGTATAGTACATGTGCACAATCCCTCTAACCAAATAAATGAGGCTCAGTGTATCCACGGAAAAGATATATTTCGTGCGTGTGTGTGTGTGTGTGTATCCTCACTGAAATATGTACTTATGATTCATATTATGCAACCGTCTCACTGGCCTTCAAAAAAGGCTCAATCGGTTCCCAAAAACGTCCTCTGGTTTGTGTGCTAGCAGAACCGTGTCCCTGGCAGCAGGGAATCATTGCAGAGACTGGGTAGAGCTGATACAATTGTTTCCTTTTAAGGTCAGTTGTGTTGTCTCGAGCGCCTGGCATGGCTGAGAATGCACATGTAAGCAGGCCGGCAGGGCAGATAAAACACTAAATTAACCGCCAAATTCTTCTCAGCCCAGTCCACACCCAGGGCAGGCGCGCTCGCGTGTGTGAGTGAGTGAGTGAGCGTGAGAGAGAGGGATGGGAGGGTGAGAGAGGATGAGAGAGCGTGAGAGGAGAGGAGAGAGAGAGAGCGAGTTAAGGGTTTAAGTGGATGGGTGAAAGCAGTTATAAACCGCAAGCATCACAAGCTATTGTACCCTTAGTTTGCCCAGGCAGCAAAAACACTCCGCCACATCTGGTAGGCCTGTTTACAAAACGTCACACAGCGGGGGTAAAAGCAAGCACAAAAGAGCGCGCACACACACACACACACACACACACACACACACACACACACACACACACACACACACGAGACCTCAACTCCACAAACCGAGGATGCTGGCTGGGTAAGACAGTCGCATCACAATTACAGGCCAGAGCATGCTGGGAAAATGTGGTAATCCAAGCAGACATGCAGTAGCCACAAGCCAGTGTTGTCACAGAGGTCGAAGGATAACGCACGTGCGCGCACACGTTGTGCGTGTGTGCAAACTGAGACACGCACATTTGGGGAAAGTCCACATGCACAGGTTTAGAGCGCGCGCACACACACACAAACACACGCACGCACGCACAAACCTAACCAGTGATCTGTTCTGCCAGTGTGAGGGAGTTGGTTGGGATTGGAACAGAGAAAGAGAGAGGATGATGACATCTGACGTTTGGATCATGAAAAATGCCAGGTATTCCACCGGTGGACAAATGAGCCCTTTACAAGAGCGAGAGGTGATACCTGGGAGCGCACGCACGCATGCAATACCAGACATTCCACACATGGCTAACAGGGGAAAATGGTTTATTCTACAATGAGTGTACACTGACAGACAAAACCATCACCACGGGCAAGGTGATATCACACTGGATGGATTCACAAATCCAGAATGCCAGCAGCGCTCAATTCAGCATACGCCCGGCAGACTCTTCAACAAAACGAGCATGAACAGCCGACTGCATGTTTGTTGACTCAAACTGAATAAAGCGAGGCTATTGTTGCCACAGAGGGAGGAAAGGAGAGCAAATTAAGAGCAGGAAAGATGAAATTTCCCCCAGATGGAGAGGCGTTGATGAGTCGCACATTGTGCTTCTTGTGTGTGTCATGAGTCAGGCTTAGTGTTGGTCTGAAAGAATGTGAGAATGTGTAAAGAGCCTCAACTTTCCTGCCCAGTTATCACATTGACAAATGTCTACAAGTTTCCAAGTGGCATATTCATCCAGTTAAGGGCTACCTGTTTGCCTCCCTGACTACAAACAAACAAGAAACGTGTGTTCCACCATTGCCTATAGACTTCAACAGCAACTTTATTCCACTGCAAGAGCTTAAGTACTTCTTGACAAAAATACAAGAAAGAACCCAGACTGGTCTATTTTTGCCTGCATTTCGTCGCCTCGTTTCGCCTGGCTGGGGCGACTCACATGGCGGGAATAGCTCCAAAAGCAATGTTAGCATGACCGAAAGCCAACCCAAGCCTCTCCCTGAACAAAAAGGCAGCGCTGAGAGAGCCCTCGCATGAAAGAGACCCTCCAGAGTACTGCTGAAGCTCGGAGCGACGGGGGGAAAACTTTGGACGCTGAAGAGTGTTGCCGCATGCAGGAATCAGCACCGCAGCGATGAAAACTCCTACAACCGGCATGGCTATGCCACTGCCTCTGGGAAAGGAGACATACATTATATGATATGTCTCTTATATTTTAGTAAAATGTCAACACTACCCGATAATAGTCCAGGAGTAAAGTGGGGCGATATACAGTACAGTATGGAGACAAGAGGGGGGTTCCATTATTGCACAGTAGTGCTTGAACGCATGAATGTAATTAATATTACAGCACACTTCTCCATTAGCGTCTGCAATCACCCATCCATCCATCCATCCATCTTCATCCGCTTATCCGGAGTCGGGTCGCGGGGGCAGCAGCTTCAGCATCCATCCATCCATCCATCTTCATCCGCTTATCCGGAGTCGGGTCGCGGGGGCAGCAGCTTCAGCAAGGGACCC
>JAODTR010025419.1:0-20844 GCA_025399935.1 Amblyopsis rosae
TCTCTGTGTGTGTGTGTGTGTGTGTGTGTGTGTGTGTGTGTGTGTGTGTGTGTGTGTGTGTGTGTGTGTGTGCAGGGAGTTTGGCTGGAGGGACCCAGAGCTGCCAGAGGTCATCCAGATGCTACAGCATCAGTTCCCGTCGGTCCAGTCCAACGCAGCGGCGTATCTCCAGCACCTCTGCTTCGGCGACAACAAGATCAAGTCGGAGGTGCGGAGCGCCGCATTCTGTCAAGTCCACTTTAGTCTGGGAGCAGTCTCTCACGGGCTGTTGTTCACGGTAGCACTAACAGCAACATAAAAGACAATAAAATAAATTGAAAGCACCACTTGGACTAGGGTGAAAGCGCAATAACTGTAGCAATGGTCACACAAATCTAAACTTGAAGGACAACCGCCAATAAACAACCCCACTTGTATACAATACAAGACTAGCTAGGAAAAAAGTAGCCCACTTTACAAAAGTACAAGGAAGGGCTCATCGCAGTAGAATGTCAGTGGTTATTGTGAAGAAGGCAATTTCTTCATAGCACTGATACATGTTTGCAATGTATTTTTCAGTGGTGGTACAGCTCTCTGGGCCTCTCATATCAGCTCAAGACATCTTTAAACATATGGAGTAGTTTAAAGAACAATTGGGCTACAGGCTTTATACAAAACAGAAAAAAAGAGGGTTGACAAACACAATTGACCTGCAGAATATGATGAAAATTCATAGTATTCAAGCACAAAGTAAACTATCCCTGTCTGGCAGTATGGAGCTATAATTTTGTTTTTGCCTAGACTATTTCAAGAACAATATATTAAATAACAATTTCTCAGATTATAATATTTATATATACAATATACTCTGGCTCTATTAGATTACATTTTTTGCAACCTTTGAAATTAATTTAGATAGAAAACACAATATAATAATATTTTACACATTATTTTTCCATTATTAATTTTCATAAATAATTTCCTTCCAGCAAATAGCTGCAGCAAGAAGGCACCTATTTGTTCCTCTACTGCAGGTAAAACAGTATGCCAAACTGAGCATCCAGCCATAGACACATTCTGACACAACCGATGCTTATTTGGAGTAGCCGTTAGACTGGCCTGCTTTGAGAAAGGCATCCGGCTAAAAGTCACAAAGGACGAGAACTTCAGACGCTTTGCTTCTTAACCAGCGGCGCTATGTCCACCCACCAATCTCCAGTCAAATCTATATATATATATATATAGTCTTCTTTTCTTCATTTAATCAGGCGATCGGGCCGAGCCGGCCGCCCGCGTGTCCTTATCTTGACAGGCAGGGAAGCAGGCCGTGCTGGCAGACAGCTGAGGGGGAGCATACACATTTACATGTAAATCTTGCTTTAGCACTCAGCGCAGCCTAAAGAGAACAGACGGAGGCCCAATGTGTCAAAGTCACAAAGTAAAACTGTCTTGCCGCCCAGATCCGGCGCCAGGGCGGCATCCAGCTGCTGGTGGACCTGCTCGACCACAGGATGGCCGACGTGCACCGCAGCGCGTGCGGGGCGCTGAGGAACCTGGTGTACGGCAAGGCCAACGACGACAACAAGATCACCCTGAAGAACTGTGGGGGTATCCCGGCTCTGGTGCGGCTGCTGCGCAAGACCACCGACGTGGAGATACGAGAGCTGCTCACAGGTGAGGGGGCGCACGCACACACACACGCACACTTGGAGATACGGGAGATGCACAAACACACACACAAACACAAACACGCACACACACACACACACACCCACACACACACACACACTGTCTGCAGGACTAATGCCAGTACTGGGTAAAGGGCGAGCATTTATCTAATCACGCCCAGTTTATTTGGAGAGGCCTTAATCTAATTACAGTCTCCTAGGGCCTGACAGGCCAACGTTTAAGAGAGGAAATTAAACCCCGTAGCCTCCATACACCATTTGGTTTACATACACATACAGGCAGGCGCTCACACACACGCATGTTTACAAGTGCATGCTTTCAAACTAGAATGGAAGAACATATCAAGTTGGTTTCCAGAGGTTTGTGAAAAGGCTAGCCATGTTTGCTTAGCTTCTAGAGCAGTCGTTGGTGTTTACGCCTGTATTAGTACTAACAAAATAATTCCATTGTTAATTACAGTAAATTAGTATTCGATTACTATTGGTCATCAGTGTTGGCATGTACTGTACACTCCTCTCTTAAGCCACACAGACACAACTGTGTCTTCTGTACTTATCCAGACAATTCTCATGGGAGTGACGGGTCGATAATAGGAGATTCACTTTCAGCGGTGGGATGGGGGGTATTAAAGAGGGCAAACCAAGCCATTTACACAGTCATCTCCGGCCATTGTTCCATTTGGGGGCTTGTGAATTCTATTATAAGTCTTATAAGTATAAGAACCAAATGCGAGAGTGAATTTGTGAATTAATATTTTTCACAAAGGATCAGTAAAGGCAATACCGATCCAGCAATATTGCTAGTTCTTTCTATCTACACGCGACTGTGCTATTGCTCGGCTTTTCAAATTGGTGAGCACTTATGTGGGATCATGTTACTCTTCTATCCTCTTTTCATTGGGGGAAGTATAACATTATGTCAATGATAAATAAACACATTGTAATATTTGTATTATCCGCTGGACCATAAAATTTTCAAAAACTTCTGCACATTCAAAACATAACATCTGTGTTCTGGGACGATATGTAGGACTCCTGCATCTACAGGGAAATATAGTTGACCTAAAACAAGAACAGCATTCTCCACATTTTGTCCATAACCAAAAAAACCTTGATCAAATCTATTAGTGAATGATACCTTGTTAATGTCGGAATAACGTTGAATATCACAGAACTGTGTCTATAGCACCCTGTCAGTCTAGCGTCCCACCTGGCTCCGTGCGTTTCTGGCAGAGCCTGTAGCTCGTAATGAAGGTAGCCAGTGTTGGCTGGGGATGCGCAATGTGCACATTAAAATATGTGGAACAGACCGAATTTTATCGGGGAGTAGTCTAGATTACGGCTAACACTGTGAAGCTGTTGGTTGGTTTGATAGGCATATAGGGGGCAAATACACGTGTTCTAAATATTGAGGGGGACACATCCCAATGCATCCCCCACAAACTCTACCCCTATGGGTTTAAGCTTTAAGCTCAGGAGGAAATAAAAGAGGTTTTGTATGCGGCTGAAGTGTTAAAGGAGATTACCATATAAATTAGAGCAGCAATTCAAGGCACAGAGGACGGAAATCCCTCCTGTCACAAATTAATCATCTGGCTGGTCGGCCGATGGAGTTAGCTTTGTCCTCCTTTCCTTGCTTCTCCTCTCCTCTCCTCTCCTCTCCCTCTCCTCTACTCTCCTCTGCCCTCCTCACATGTGCCCTCCTCTCCTCTGCCTCCTTCTGTCGTCTGCCATCCTTACTCCTCTATTCTCCTCCCCTGCCTTCGTCCTTCTTCATCTGTCCATATCTCCTCTACCCTCTTCTCTGCTGCTCTCCTGTATACTTCAACTGGTAAGACTCATACAGTAGCTGCGAACAAACACAAATGTCATGCCTCATTCTAGGTACTTGTTCAAATGCAGACAATGATAGCAGCCACATTCCCATGGAAACATGCAAAGCAGACTCGCATGCACCCTAATTGTTTTGGATTTATGTCCTAAATCATGAACACACATTTTGTCCTCTGTCCTGTTCTTTCTTTCCATTGCTGCTCTCTCTCTCTCTCTCTCTCTCTCTCTCTGTGTGTTTGTGCAGACAAACAACAACAAATAAACAGCTTCCTGTCCTATTATAATCCTAATCTGTCTACTGTCTAATATGTCTAGTGTGTGTGACATTCGGTGAAGAGATGCTTAATAAGTTTAGAGCTCTGATTGCGTGAGCATATAATGTTTTTTGGCAGTGTGTATAAATATATACTATTAGCCTAATACAGTATATGTGTGTGTGTGTGTGTGCTTCATATTGTTTCATCATCCATGATGTGTGATGTGTGTGTGTGCGCAAGTGGTTGTTTTTGTAAGGGTGTTTCCCAAGATTAAATACTACCCTTTTACACCAGGGGAGATGTTGTCATACTCCATACTGGGTTAGCACTAGCTAATAAAAGACTAGCTCAAGATATTAATTTGCACCAAGTTGCATCATCAGTAAGAGGTCTTTACAGCATGATGTGACATTTATTTCTATATTTAATACAATACCGTACAATACAATAATAATAATAATAATAATAATAATAATAATTAAGTAACTACCGTGAAGTTTTATTTATTTATGTTTGATATGGGTGTCTTGGCAAACTGTCTAACAATGTCTGCGTTTGACCTCTGCATTTGACATCTGCATAATGACCTCTGCATTTGACCTCTGCGTTTGACCCGTCTGAAATACGGCAGCGGGGAGACACCTGCTCCAGCGCCCGAGGACCTACTTCAGTTTTAGTGGCAGCATCCTGGCTAGGGCATGTGTGATAGCAATGGGCTGACTTGCCCTCACACACTCACCACTGGCTTGTTTTAAGGCAATTGGTTGAGTCTGTTATACACTGACAGTGTTTATGTACAGTACAGTATAAATTATATACCAGAGATCTTCAACAGGGGGTCCTGAAACCCTAGGGGGTCCTCAGAGGTACTGCAGGGAATCCTCCAAATTATTTAATCTCTTTGATCTTTGAGGTTTGAATTATTTTCTTCCAAAAAATTTTATGTCAGAAAATATACAATAACAACAACCTGTGCTAGATATATGTGTATATATATGTATAAGTATGTATGTATGTATGTCAGTAATTGCTTGAATGGCTAGTGGTCAACTTTTATACAAGGTACACATTGTTTTTGGCCCGGCAACTAAACATTTTATACTATATGTGATAGGGCATCCCTGTGCCGTGTTTCTATCAGCCAAGGGGTTCTTGGCCTGAAAAACGTTGAAGACCTGTGTGATATACTGTATATACTTCGTTAAGTAAGGATATGAACATCTAAGAGGTCATTTGAACTACTGTATTGTTGACATAGCACTGCTTATCGCTGCCAGACATGCAATAGTTTAAATAGTTAATGAAAATGATCTTATTAATATATTATTATTATTATTATTATTATTATTATTATTATTAGTTCCATTATTATATAGCATGTCAAACGTGAAGGTTATCAAACTCTCGACCCTTCGGGGAAAGAGAAGTATGCAGAGACAGTTTTCTGTAACATTGTGTTTGCAGTTAATTAGCAATGCAAAGCTAGCAGGTGATTTAGATACCCCTTCTACACACACTGCGTTCCTAGCACCCCAGATAAACAAACAGTCCAGTGGCCAGGAGAGATAAGGCTAATTTGTTGAGAGGGCTCGGAGGCACACACACAAACACACGCAAGCAAAATGTGTACAATCACCCACCAAGAAAGATACAATGGGACTGTAAATATCCTGATAAGTTTGGCCACACACACACACACACACACACACACACACATACGCACGCACGTACACGCACGCACACACACAGATGTGCATATGAGCAGACACAGCACATACAGTATAATATTGCACAGTATAATTATGGCCATAAGAAATTGATTTGGCGTTGGATGGACACAAATACTCTTGCGTACAAGCAATACACATCACATAGATTGAAGTACAAACACTCAAGGTTATCACAACCTGTTTATTCGAGTGAGTGAGTGATTATAGGCGTGCGTGTGCGCGTGCGTGTGTGCGCAAGACCTCTCAACAGCAAAATATGTGCTGTTTGGTCTCATAACCTCTACGTATTTTTTGTGAAGGACTCAAGCCAATGGGAGTATGTGTTTATGCGAGCATGTGCACTTGTATGTGTCGTGTGTGTACAGCATATGTGTATATTGCTTATAACCGTTGTTGTCAGGCCAGTAAAAATTCCTTCCATTTTGTCGTTGGTTGGCCCCCGTGAGCTTAATTAGGGCGAAGAAGATTGTTTAAATGTGTGTGAGAGAGAGAGAGAGAGAGAGAGAGAGAGAGAGAGAGAGAGAGAGAGAGAGAGAGAGTTGATTTACTGTAGTGATTTAAAGTCCTTCCTTAGACACAAACAGGATTAGGGTTTCTAGAGAGCAAAAATTCCTGCATTCCACCTCCTTACTTACTTGCTTACTTCATTTCACCTGCATTCCACCTCCTATCTTACTTAATTTTTTTTTCTCACCAGAGAATTGAGCTAGATCTATGCAGGATGTAATATGTATGTATCATATGAAATACAGTATTATGGAAAAGGTTTGAAGCCTTCACTGTTTTGTCATTACAAACTGTGTCATTAAACCATTGTGACCCTCCACAGGCGTGCTGTGGAACCTGTCGTCGTGCGACGCCCTGAAGATGCCCATCATCCAGGACGCCCTGGCCGTGCTGACCAACGCCGTCATCATCCCCCACTCGGGCTGGGACACCTCCCCGCACACGCAGGAGGATCGCAAACTGCACCTGCACTCCTCGCAGGTCCTCCGCAACGCCACCGGCTGCCTCAGGTGAGGAGGGGTGGAGAAAGTATGTAGCTTCATAACAATGCCATATTGTTTAAATACTGATTATATATCATATTGCTATCTTCTTTATGTTTGCCTGATATGATGTAAGGCGTTCAATAGTTCCGATGGTGCGTCTATTATATGGATTTACATACATTTGATTTGAAAGTCATCTAAATCTACGTAAATATACAGTAGTTATGGTATTAAAGCACTGCAGTGTAAATAGCATATGCATTTAAAGTTGCACCGTGTGGTTTCATGTTTCTATGAGCACTGGTTATTATGAATGTTTACATTTTGGGGGTATAATGTAGAATAATGACACTACTGCTACAATATTGTGTAATACTGTTTTTCTTTGACCTGACCTGCATGTCAGTGTATTAATTATTAGAAAGGTACTGCTGTGTTTGATACCAGTGCTCTCTTGGCAGGCCAATACATCATCTTTTGTTCACCGTAATTTGCATCCATTGCGGATGTAAATTACGGTGAACACATTCAATAAAGGCACATAGTCTGGATAGTGACATGCATTACTGTTTACAATGTATTATCTGCATTTCTGATATATTCCTGAAAGGGAGATTCTAGTACACATAGAGACTGTTACAGTATAACCTTTTTAGTGATGGCGTTAGTTATTGATTAACTTTATTGTCTTACTTAATGACAGTAAAGTGTAATCGAATCTTAACAGGTGCATGAACATTTCATAGCAAAGTAGGCAGTTTAGCAAGGATGGCAATAATATATGTTAAAATACAAAAAAGTCTGCTATAGTCAAGGGGGGATTAGACCTGAGGTAGATGAGTGTTTATACTAAAAGAATATGAATTAAATATGAATGCGGGAGTGTAATGATGTGGAGACAGTCCATTACTGTATAGGCGTGCTTGACTGCTAATGCTGGGCATTCACGAGGGCTATGGATAAGTGTACAGTATAGCATCTCACATAGGAGGAGGGAGAACAGTCCATGATTGGTCCTTGGCTCTTAGGTGACATCGGGGGCAGGAAGCTGACCTGGGAGAAGATTCAGACACACCCAGGAACATTCACCCAATCACCCACACATCCACACACAGAGAAGAGAGGGGAAGAGCTATAATGTCGGCTGGCCACTGTGTTCTCAGTGGTGCAGCGGTAGATGCTCACCAGGCCCTGAGGAGGGGGCTTTCTTTAGCCTCGTCAGAGAGTAAACGCCCTGTTGCGCAAACAAATGTCACTTTTATCTCCGTATTTTAAAATAATAGAACATAGAACCTTTCAATTGTAGATTAAGTTATTAACATTATTTTCCTCTTTTCTTTATTACCACTGCTCCAGTCAATTCGGCATCAAGGACGGCTCAAATTCCAGAATGATATGCTAGCAAAACACTTGATTTTCATCAAGGAGCGTTCACTGTTTTATCACACCGACCATCTCAGAAAATGTCTTGCTGCATTTTTGTATAACTCTGTTTCTGTTAGTATGCTCCTGCTCTACCTGTGCAGTACAACGCACCGCTCTGAGAATAGAGTATGTCTGGCAGAGAGAGATTGTCTGAGAGACACTGGAGGAGAGCCAGGTGTTTTTATTGCCCATATTGGTGCAATACAATATTCAGCAGTATATTCAAGCAAGTTTGTAGCCTAAATATACATTTAACTCAATGCAACAGAGGTCCTTTTTCAACTTAACCCAAAGCCATAAGTGTACTGTGAGTATGATAGTATGAGTGTGATATATATCTGCCTGGAGTATTAGCCCTTGCAGAACTCCCCCATAATGCATTTAGCTTATGCTAGCCACTGTAGAATGCACCACACATGTATGCTGCATAATAGTACTGTATATACATTGTAGTTCCATTGCCAGCCTTTTGTTCTGATCTGATGCTGCGTTAGTCCTGCTATAATCCTTCAGCACTAAAATGTGGAAGCTGATTATCTAAATGTCAAGTATTACGTTCCTTTTATGTATAACTACTTAAACGTATCTTCGTAGTGCAGGCATGTTTAAAGATGTTGAGTGTATGTGTGTGTGTGTGTGTCTGACAAACAGCTTTTGTCTTTTCTGAAATGTGTGTGATAGAGAACACATGCATTTAAACTAGGTCCATGACATGTGACTGATAATGTGTGTGCGTGCGTGCGTGCGTGTGTGTGTGTGTGTGTGAGTATTTTTTTATGCACCTTCCGGAGCGCGGCTTGCTAATTCATCTTTCTTACGCCTCGTTAGGGAATGCTGGGAAGTCTGATTAAAGATTGTATATTTCTTGGTGGCTTTGTTACATTATCCACCACCTGCTCTCTCTCTCTCTCTCTCTCTCTCTCTCTCTCTCTCTCTCTCTCTCTCTCTCTCTCTACCTATCTCTACCTATCTCTCTCTCTTTCTTTCTTTCTCTCTATTTCTCTCTCTCTTTCTCTCTCTCTCACACAAACAGAAACACACACACGTTTCTCCTAGAAGCTAACAGGTAAGACACAAATGACAGGCTGTTGCCGTGACTACTTACAGAGCACACAGAGAGCGTGGAGTGAGTGCAAAGGGACACAACACAGGAGCGACAATGACCATTATCTAACCATTATTAGTCTGGCACCGCCCTCTAAACGGTGCCCAGTAGTCTGGTCTATGTTCCAGCCATATCCCTAAATGTAGGCGCCTGAAAGCAATGGAACAGCAGACTCAGTAAAAGAAAACAAGTGTAATGATCATTTTGGTGACTATAACATTTATACAAAAACAATTATTGAAAGAGGTGGAATTAACTTAATTTATTTTAACACCACACAATAAATAAAATCCTCCAGCACGTCTCTCCATGGCCTGCGTCTTCATCTTGCTCGGGATTATCCTTGCCGTTGCTTGGTTGCCATGTTCAAAGAAACGCGCTCACTGGGATAACACCTGCATTTCAGAGGCGGAGAATTCTCACCGCAAAACCGACTTGCGCTTTGCATCGCAGTTTTCATACATTCAGTGGAATAGGTAATCACTCTCTCTTTGAGCATCCCCTCCCATATTTATCTCGACACACCCAATCTCCGCTCAACCCTCACATGTATGCATGTGCATGAATAGGAAAGCACAACTTGCGATACTGTGTTTTTTCAGCAGGCAGAATAGCGTTTTAGCCATGTGCGTGCTGTTCCTACATACAATGTAATGTTTTTAGGCACAAAGTGTGACGGAATTACACCTAAAACGGTGGCTAACACGTTAGTACATGAGGCTCTTGACTTTAGAATCGCACATGATATGGCCTGGTGCCTTGAAAGTGACTTCTTTAGATGGGATTAATTACACTGGAAGCTCAATGAATTGAAAGTTTAAAGAGGTTTTGCCTCTGTAGAAGCTGTTAGCACATTTCTTCTATGTCAATGAGGCTTTGCGTTGCCATAACAGCTGGTACAAGCCCCTGGTCAGAAGAGCAGACAGAGATGGTATTTCCCTTGGACATAGTTGACTCCATTTTTTGTTAGAGACGTTAACATTTCTCTGAAGGCCGACGACTCCATTTATTTTTGAGATTTCAAATTTCCCCAGAGATGGCCGAGTCTGTTGATATATATATATTTTTTTTTACTTTCCACTGTGTGGTTTAGGCCTCCAATCCAAAATCCATTCAAATGTATCTGAGTTGATGCGTGTGTGGAATCTGTTACGGACACACATTGACAGGATTTGTGGGGATCCGTTTTGATGGAGCATCGTGCATTGCAGGCCAGGGAAGAGGTTTTAAAGGGGAAGTGATTGCCGGACTGGATTGTTGCCGCAGCTGACGCAGGTTTGGATATCCAGTAACCAGTTGGACAACCTACCGAGCCTCATTGCATCTGGGTGGGCAGAAAGGGGGGTCTTTTTCCCATCTGCACATTGTGCCAGTGGTGTCATATGTCTAAACACAGGTGCTCATTATATTAATATCTAGCTCCAATTAATGCAGATTTGCCAGCGCACCAACATAGACAATGTATTATCTACACTGGTATTGTACAATGGTACAAACCCATAGTAATTGTTTTGTTATGAGCCTGTATTTACCTGCGATGCCTGTGAAACAGTACCGCTATGGCAGCATTAGCAGCAGATTGTCACTGGGATAGCTAACGATGCGGTACATATCATTAGACAAAAGAAGGTAGTATTATGACACATGCACACACACACGCGCACTCACTCACACAGACACAAGATATCTTAGTTGACCCACATAGCAAGATCTTTGATAGAGGGTATCACACACATACGCTTGAGACTGGTTTATTGTGTCGGAATTAGTTGTCACGGCAGCTATGTTGTCGCCTGTTCCCACATTGATTTGTTAACTGGGACAACGTGTTTGCCAGCGGTGTTTGAGACTGTCATTGAGGACGATGGAGGAGGACTCTGGAAACAGATTGGGTTCGAGAGGGGGGCGGGGCGTGGGGGCGGGGGTTGTGAGCCTGACGCTATCGCTCACCAACACCAGGGACACAGGCATCTCCCGGCCATCTGTAATAGTCTGACATTTAAAGTACGCCGCGGCGAGACGTCCGCACGCACAGAATCACATATGCTGACATATAAGCACTAATGCACACGCAGAAGCATAACGCTAAACACCAAGGAATTATTATTATTATTAAAGATTTAAGGACCTAATGTTCCTATGTATGTATGAATACATGTTTCTGAGGGGTGTGCATGTGTGTGTGTGTGTGTGTGTGTGTTTACATGCATGCCTTCTCACATGACATCATGATGTTGACTGAATGTCATTGCTTTTCTATCGCACCTGATGAATATCTTGCTGGTGTCTGTGTGTGTGCGCGTGCCTGTGTGTGCGTTTGTGTGCGTGTGTGCATGTGTGTGCGTGTGTGTGTGTGTGTGTGCGTTTGAGTGCGTGCCTGTGTGTGTGCGTGCCTGTGTGTGCGTGTGTGTGTGTGTGTGTCTGTCACAGGAACGTGAGCTCAGCAGGAGAGGAGGCCCGGCGGAGAATGAGAGAGTGTGAGGGGCTGACCGATGCCCTGCTTTACGTCATCCAGACAGCGCTGGGCAGCAGCGAGATTGACAGCAAGGTGACACACATGCACGCGCGTGCGCGCACACACACACACACACACACACACACACACACACACACATGCTTGCTCACACAACTCAGTGTGTGGTTGTGCGTGTGTACTTTTTTGAGGATGTGTTCTATTGAGCTTTTGTCCACTGATGATGTCAGAGCTCATTTCTGCATCTCCATTGTGTACACTGAGTTGTTTGTGTTTACATTCACATGTATAGTTTAGCTGTTCAATAGAATAGAATACCTTTTATTGTCATTGTACTCAGTACAACGGAAATAAGTGCAATCCTCATTCAATGGCGGAGAGGATGATAAAATATAATATATCAATAAAAAACCAAAATAAAAACAAATACTTTTATTTACAGTAAAAAGAAACGGCTGTGTCAAACGGCGTGTGCGTTGTGCATGCCCAGTTATGTGGTTGTGTTTCTATGCGGTTGTCCCATATGCATATCTTATCGAGAGCGTGCGTCTGCCTTGTTAGCCTGCCTATGTTAGCGTGTCGAGAGGTGGGGGAAGGGGGGGGGGTCTACTTGCGAGGAGACATGCAGGGTTTTAATCCACATAAATCCTTAGTGAGATCAAAGGCAACGCCTGTTGCCTGCATGGACACTCGTAACAAGAGGATTAGCAAACTGCGCACTTGTGCATATGTGGTATGTGCATGAGCATGTGTACCATGTTGTCCTCTACGCTGTTTCACTCCTGTCTTTATTTATTCCTTCCTTCCTTCCTTACTTCCATCCTTCCTTCCTTCCTCGCACTCTCCTGCCCAGACCATAGAGAACTGCGTGTGCATCCTGAGGAACTTGTCGTACCGTTTAGCCGCAGAGACATCCCACAGCCAGCAGGGGGGGTCGGAGGAGCTGGACGGCCTGCTGTGTGACGCCGGGGGCAAGGACGCGGAGAGTTCTGGGTGCTGGGGCAAAAAGAAAAAGAAAAAGAAGGGGCATGACCAGGTGGGGCGGCTACATTTATATCGTTTTGTTCATTTGAACTTCCATTTTCCAAATAGACACCATGTCGTTTTTCATTTATCGGCAAGTTTTGAAATCGGGAAATACTTGGTTGCCCAATTAATATGTAAGGATGTTACCCATCATGTATTTGATATGCATAATGTTCTGCCTTGCGGGCGTATTTCTTTGACGTTTACCTCCACCTGCCATCATGTTTATTTAAGCAGCATGTGTGTGTGTGTGTGTGTGTGTGTGTGTGTGTGTGTGTGTGTGTGTATAATGTACGTACGCATTGAGTCACTCTCCACCTTATTTCTAAGCAACCTATTGTATGTTCGCAGCCATGGTAACCTTTACCGTTTTTCACTTCCACTCTGTGCTCAACGAGAAACAATGAGCTCAGGTTTAACCTGTGCCATGGTTGGCTGTACCATCAGTATAAACAAGTTACGTGTTTTCTTTCTTTACAATCTGTGTATTTTATACACTATACATGTTACATGTACATGCTAGGCACCATATGTTTTACGACAAACAGGAACCGTTATTAATGCGCTATGAATCATGGGAAATAGCTCATATCAGGAATAAGGTGGATATCAGTACATATAGGGAATTTATACAGTACTATAAACCAGCCTCTTCTCAGCATTCATGATTAGTTGAAATATGAAATATGACTCGAATTATGTCATTATTTATTTATTTTGGCTTCATTTATTTATTTATTCATTTATTTATAGTCCATAATGATTTTCTATGAAACCACAACAACAAAAAAAGATTTAAAAAAAGTGATTCCCTTATATTTGCTAAATTGGACTGCTTTAAGTGCAACATTTTGTTTATGGTCCGCTATGTTGAGTACATGTACTGAATATACAGTATCTTTCTCTTGCCTTACTGAGATGCTTATCAGTCTAAGATTTATAGATTTATAGTCGTCATTTGTTCTAGGGGCAGGGCTTGCTTCATTTGGGAAGTGGTGAAAAGAAAATGGCAGCCGTGAAGAAGGGTAATCTCTTCTCATGTTAATGAGCAATCAGCGGCACATGTTGGTTGAGTGCCGCTCAGCGCCAACGTAGACTTTTAGTAAGGCTATGAACATTGAAATCCCTCCACTCCCCCCCCGACAACGAGTGGTTCAATTGCTTGATACCAATATGATACTTTTCCCCCCCTGAATTCCCAGCGCAGCTAAATGGAAATGTACTCTAATTTAGGATGAGTACCAGGCAGAGGAAGTAGAGAAAGAATGCAGAGAAAGAGAGTTAAATGCAAAAAAGAGAAAGAAAATAAACCATGGAGGCACTGATGAGATAGATCTCTGGCGCGAACACTCCAGTGCTTTTGTGTTTCTAGGCAGAAAACATCAAGTCGTGGAATCGAACCCCCGAAGCCAGTGTAAATGCCTCAATTCATAACCACTCAATAATCATCATCTTTTACTCCACTCTATTATTTTTTTCCCCGTCCCCCTGTCTCTGATGCGTCGGTCTGTCTGTCTCCACTCCAGTGCAGCTGCGGGCGATTACCAGTGGTTGGAGAGGGCACGGCTACATCATCCGTAGCGTAATTAGTGAGCAGAGAGGGAAGAAGCTGGGAGAGAGTAGCAGACAACACTGGGATTTAAGGATAGGGCTATAGAGGGAAGGCTCAGCAAAGAGAGTTTAAATATACAGTAGGCCTGTGCACATAGTGCCCCGTTGGTCTGGGATCGAAAACCTGCCCGCGCGCGCTTTGTGTATTCTGATCTTTAGACCTTTATTCATCCACTTTCCAACTGCATAAAGGGGTAATGTGTATGTCTTGTCCAGCAGAGATGAGTTGTTGCTCTTTCCCGCTGCTCCATTCTGCTCCTAACAGAATGTTGTCTGCTCACAATAACTGGTGTACTGCTACACAAATGTACTGGTTGTAAGTGGCAATGGATATATGCATCTGCTAAATGCTGTATATGAAAATGAGCAGGAAGTATGAGGGCCAATAAGACATACGGGTCATTCCATGACATGTCAACCAATGTCCTAGACTAGATCAGGATGGTCTCGCGAGCTTCAGTTTGACTTCCTCGCAATAATAATAAGTGTGGAGAGCTTGAAATCCTTGTGACTGAGGCCAAGTAACAACTGAACTGATTTAGGGGTGACGACAGTAAAAGCAGTTGAAGTGGAAAACAACTTAACGTGTACAAGTATTTTTTGAAAGTGCCTGCCCTTTTCTAACAGTTTCCATGGATGGCTCCCCAGATGGACTTGTGTCAAACAATCCATCAGGTTCCAATTTCCACAAACAACATTTGGCTGATTTTTATTATAATAATAAAATATATAGTACATTTTATTATCTCTTGGCTGGTGATGCTTCCTGACTGCTTAGAGGTCTGCAATGCGCCTGCTGCACTGTAAAAAATGCCCTATACGTGCAAAAATATTAGCTATGAGCTAGTTTATGCTTAAAACAAGCACATTTGTCTGTCAGTGCAGTAAGTGAAAATGACATGATAGAATGTCTTCGTTTAAGTCAATGTGCAGATATTTTAAGTCATTAGATAAGCCATTTATATTAGAAACAAGTTCCTCTAGATTTTAAATCTAAAAACAAGATCATCACACTGAGTTAGATATACTGTAGTATTTGCGGTGTGACCACCTAAGTCAGTGATGCCTAAACCTTTTCTGCAGCTCATAAAATGTATAGTATTCTAGAAGGAACACATACTTGACATTTTCTGCATAATGTCTTTGATACAGTATATATAAATTGTGAAAATCTATGAAAAGTTTAAGTAAATCTATTAGGTGAAATTATCATTTGAAACAAAACATTTGAGATGCATGATCAGCATTCATTTATTTATAACATGTGAGCAAAACTGTAAAACAAATAGCAATGTGTGCTTAATTTTAATAACTTTCTTACTTCATTTTGTTCAGACAAATGTGTAACCAATATTTGGGCCTCTATATCTATTTAGCCACTCCATCCAACATGAAACGGATTACATATTTACAATATACAGGAAATACTGAATCAGCATGCCATATTTCAGTTTGTCATCCTGGCATCAATTTAGGCAATTTACTAAGCTCCAAAGACCAGAGATATGCCAGTGACTGAAAAAATGCTGACTTTTAAGGTTTTCACGGGTACTTAATACATTCTAAACAGAAATGGTGTGTAGAAATTAAGGGTAGGAAGCTAAGATTTAGGAAATGCCAGGGATAAATAGCCATGGATACATTTTTGAGGACACTGGAGCAAATGTCTCACATTTTATACTCAGTTTAATCTAAAGTTACTTTGTGGTAAAATTATGTGATTATCTGGTAAAAAATAGGAATATGTGAGCTATGTGTTGCTTATTTTTCCATTAAGCAAATATAAATTGCTAAACCTTTTTCTTTGCTAATTCACTGAATCAGGGCATGTTGTGTATCTTTCCTGACAACTTTGCTGACTGCAAAATTATTTTGGGGAATCATAGAGAACTCTTAACGCATTCTCAATCATTTTTCCCATCTCATCTCATCTCTTCCCAACTATTCAAAAAATGCCCACGACGAGTACTAAATGTAACATTAATTAAACTATTGCAGCATTGTACCATTTATGACACTTGCGTCATTCACCTGTCTCTTAACAATATTGTCCTTCTTCTGCAGTGGGATGGCGTGGGGCCATTCCCAGACTCAGCAGAGCCCCCTAAAGGCATCCAGATGTTATGGCACCCCACGATTGTCAAGCCATACCTTACCCTGCTTTCTGAGTGCTCCAACCCAGACACACTAGAGGGGGCCGCAGGGGCGTTGCAAAACCTGGCTGCCGGCAGCTGGAAGGTCAGAACAGCATGTGTGTCTACGTGACTCTCTACCACTAGGTGTCACACTAAAGGCCACTGCCCAGTGAAGGCGTGGTCAACACTCGTCAAGAGACGCCAGGAATGTAGAACTAGGCATCGCCCACTGGTGGCATCAGTCTATGCCAAGTATTTTGTGTATTTTAGTTACTTACCGTTGTAGTGTTGCATCACAGTTTTTAATTTTTTTTCTGTTATTTTTCTCCGAGTGACATTCAGAAGGTCAGAAGAAGTTTTGTGTCGCACGTACTGCATCGCTCCATCCAACCACACCTTTCCCTGCTCTCTCCCTGCACAGTGGTCGGTGTACATCCGTGCTGCAGTGCGCAAAGAGAAAGGCCTCCCCATCTTGGTGGAGCTGCTGAGGATAGACAATGACCGGGTGGTGTGTGCCGTGGCCACTGCCCTCCGCAACATGGCCCTGGACGTCCGGAACAAGGAGCTCATCGGTCAGTGTCGCGCCACGCGCTCAACACACACACACACACACACACACACACACACACACACACGCACACGCACACGCATACACATACAGGCTCAACACACACACTGCTCAACACACACACGCACACACACACACACACACACACACACACACTTACTCGCTCAACACACAAACTGCTCAAGCAAACACTCGAGCTAGCACAGACACATACACGCTCAACACACATACTGAGCAAACACATTTGATTATATTACGACTAGAATAAAACATGTTGTGTTTGATTAAAGGTGGGGTCAGCAATTGTAAGATATTACACTTATTGTCAAATTCAGCGAATATCTACCCACGGTTTGCTAGCTGCCTATTCTGTGTGCGTGCTGAAATAGAAAACATGGTGTTTCTACACAGCCATGGCAACGCATGTCCACTGTGCAGAGACTGAAGGATCACCCTATGGCATTGAGGAGAGAATGTCAACATTCTTACACCAGCATCCGCATATTTTAGGTTTACTGTAAATTGGGTTAGGTTAGAATTATGTTCGTTATATCTCACGTTTGATTTAGGATTTTATGGAGGAGTTATGAATACAATTGGCTATAGTGCAGAAATAAATGCAGAAACTCATCTATACACTTTATTAGGCTGCATAGTGGTATTGTCATGGCGTTTAGGTTTTGTTGATTTTCCCTTCAAACATAAACATGATCTAGTAACTCCTCATTGTAGCGATGGTTTATTTTATGTAAATAGTTGCTGGTGGGGCTGTGGGTGGTCGTCGGTTGCTTGAAATTCTCTTTAGGAGACCACTGTGAGGCTACTGTTGCATGTAATAAACCTATTCTGGTGGACCGAGCTATCCCCATGGCAACAGATACTTGCACCCGCCCAACCCCACTTCATTGCCTGTCTGAGTCTCAAGGCTCAAAGCTAAGTAGTGCATGTCATGTGCTTTTCCGTCTTTGACTCTGTGCCTGAGCACATCAGTTCACGCAAACGTGTGTGTCAATGTAAGTGCAGCATGTGAGAGCACTTGTTACGGTATGTGACGGCGATGCTTCCAGTCACATCGATGTTATACATACAGTAGGTGTATTTCCCTGCCAACACTACAAAGCTGTATTACAGGCTACACATAGGCTACATACTATGCTGAATTGTGCAACCATATTCCATATGAGGATTTGTAAAATGTCTCTTCCACAAATTCTAATCAGCTGTTTGATGTCCTGAAACCGTTCTGTCACGCTGGAACACATCAAAGATGTTTTGCAGTTACAGGGGTGAACTCTGATAAGCTGGCTGAACCCATCCAGCTGCATATCACAGCTGACCAGATTTGCCGAGCATAAAAACAAGGTGTCATGGGAAATGTAGTTCCAGAAGTGGTAGCTCATGTGACCTTGTCTCTCTAAAGCCGTAATCCACCAAGCCGACCGTGACTAAAACAAAAGAAGTGGGTGTCTTGACTATCTGGCGTAGCTTGGTGGATTCTACAACAGTACACAAGTGTCATTATTTACAGCTACAGAGTATTCAGTGAAGACCGGATTAGCAAAGCTATGGGCTAAGACGGGTAGAAACACATACAGTAATGGCTGCCTCTGGTCACATGGTATGCTGTCATTGTTTCAATCATGTGTTTGAGTTGATTCTAAACTGTCTAAACTAAGCTGTTGTCTTTAATGCATGCTTAACACTAAAGTATTTAGCATGCATTATTATTTATAATAAAATAAAATAACAAAAGAGCCAAGCCACTGACAACTGCTGTTTTTTCCCCCCGTTCCCGTAACAACAACATCCAAAGGACTGTTTTGTTTGTAGTGCATTCTCAAGACAACTGAGGAAGCTCTGTAACTTCGATATACTGACAAATGGATATCAGACATTGGCCGTGACGTTGGCTTGGTAGAGCTCCTGCTTCCATTGTCCCTGAGAAAGCGCTGAACGCAAGATAATACTGAACACCAACAGCACAGCTCCCACCTCTGCCTCTCTTTCCCCCGCAGGGCTTCTGACAAGCACATTAGCTCTACTACGCTGAGAGCAGCCTATTAGAGCAGAGCGAGAGCACCAGATTTAACCCTGTATTACCATCAGACTGTGCAATACACACAAGGCACGTTTGCGGGGTTAGTCGTTCTTGAGAACGCTTGCTGGCTTAGAGCTCAAATCAAAACAAACTCCCTCAGAAGCTCCGCCCCCACGCATTGAAACGCATTGCAAGGCCTACCGCATTGTTGTTGTGTGCGGGTATGCACCACTTTGTTTATGTTCTTATTTACGGAGCCAGAGCAGGGCTGTGTAGAAGAACCAGATTATTTTTTCAACACGCACAGAGAACAGCAGGCCAGGAGACATCTGGTGAATTTGAGCTTACAATTAGCATAAAATAGCTGACTGTATCTTTCATCACCGGCACAGGTTTTAGCATATTTTAATCAAGCTACCTTGGTGAAATCTATCTTCTATCTCCCATCCCTCAACCAGGTAAGTACGCCATGAGGGACCTGGTGCACCGGTTGCCCGGCGTCAGCAACAACAACAACAGCAGCACCGGCGGTATTGGGGTGCCAGGCGCTAACGGCGGCAGTGGCCTGATGAGCAAGGCCATGTCGGACGACACCATCACGGCCATCTGCTGCGCGCTGCACGAGGTCATCACCAAGAACATGGAGAACACCAAAGCCCTCAGGGACGCCGGGGGCATCGAGAAGCTCATCGGCATCGCCCGCAGCAAGGGGGACAAGTATGTGGAACGGAGTGGACGCCATTATGTCAGTCACATTGTCAGTTGTGTGTGTGAATGGAGGAGGACAGGTGGAAATGAGAGTCACAGTGAAAACGTTAACTGTTACTGTGTGTCAGGTCAGGTCAGGTCAGGTCAGGTCAGGTCAGGTGGTGTTTATGAAAGCAGACGTTATCATTTGTTAATGTATTGATTAATGTATTGACATGATAGACAGAAAGCAGGTGTTCCCCATCTGCATCGTTATTTTGTACGAGTTGGAATTATTTTCCGGCTTTAACTAATAATTGTGTTCCCAGTAATGTGACAGTAAGTGCACATGGACAGGCTCTGCTCAATATGAAGGTAGATGGCTCTGTTGGTGGGCTCTATATTTAACAGAGAAAACTCAAGCAACACGCAATAACTGTTAGACTAAATTGGACATGGGAAAATAGAAATAGAAGGACCAGGACGACCATTCTGTGTCTTTAATCGTAAGAAACTGATATTTATTTTGTGTCGTATTGCACAATAACAAAGTGCAACTGAGAGCAAATAAAGACCTGAAGGTGGCAGAGTGGATTATTTCAATCTGTGAATCAGTCAAGCAGGAAAACAGCCATTTTGTCTAAACTAGATTTATTTGCAAAGGTGCCTAAAATCTGAGTGACAGACTGTACGTAATACGATTACCATAGGAGCCAAATTGCTGCCATCATAAAGCTATGCCATTACCTCTTCAGTTTCAAGGTTGAATTCATGTGTGGAAAACTCAATTTATACCTTACCTGACAGATGTTTCACCTAACCTGAAAAAAAAGCATTGCCCTAAGTTCACCTGCACCAACCAACTTAGGAGAGGAGAAAAGAGAGCGAGAAATAATGCAATGATCAAGCCAATTAAAGAAAAATGCCATACCATAATAAATACTTGCTATATCATAAACTGTAAAGGTCAAACTGATTGAATAGGTGAAGAAATAAAATAAAAAATGTCACCATCACGTAAAAGCTGGTCAGTCTCGATGCTCCATGCGCTTTCCAACCTTTCCTCCTGTTTTACCTGTCCAGAGCAGGAGCTCTGCATGTTTGTCACTCCTTTGTAGTTGAGCAATGTGGCACATTGAGAGTTGCTCCCCACAATCGCTGCCACGAAAAAAGAAAAAGAGAAGAAGAATGCACGGTAGCAAAAGAGATGCTGTAATGCTGTATATGGTGTGCCTGTCGGGGGGGGGGGGGGGGGGGGGGGGGGGGGGGGGGGGGGGGGGGGGGGGGGGGGGGGGGG
>JAODTR010025429.1:3040-23222 GCA_025399935.1 Amblyopsis rosae
CAGGCAGGCAGAAAGACAGACAGGCAGACAGGCAGGCAGGCAGAAAGACAGACAGGCAGGCAGAAAGACAGACAGGCAGAAAGGCAGACAGACAGGCAGGCAGAAAGACAGACAGGCAGGCAGAAAGACAGAAAGGCAGACAGACAGGCAGATAGGCAGGCAGGCCTATCACTGCCCTGTTGTTTTTATTTATTACATGATGCCAATTTGATGATCTATATATATGCAAAATGATTGGACTACTGTCAGCAGGGACAGAGAGCGGGATAGAGCAAAGGTTCTGTTTATAGACCAGTGGGAGTCTGTTTGTTCTGTGTGTGTGTGTGTAGGTTTCATTCACTGGTGTTGCTGCGGTTGAGGCCTACCATGATACAAAGACTCCTCTGTTTCATACACAAGGATGTGTGTGTGTGTTCAACCCTTTTGTCTATATGTGTGTCTCAGATCTACATTTTATTTGTTGTTGTTGTTGTTGTTGTTGTTGCTATGTGTGCAAAATGACTCAAGATAACAAACCATAGTTAAACTTTAATCTGTTTCCCTAACTCATTATATACCGCTAAAATAATTAGCTAATCTAAACCACGACCATCCAGTTTGGCTTGGTGACTAAGTCATCTGTGTTTTTAAGAGGGGTCAAACTATCAGACACTTCAGTTTATGTATATAATTTCATTCAGAAACAGAGTCAAAGGTTCATCTTTAACACACAAGTCAACAGGAAATTGCTAAAATAGAGCCACCTGTGTGACATAATATGGCTGTAAATGGTGAAAGGTGATGTGTGTGACATTTAAATAGTGTGAGAAACCACACAGATTAAAGACAGAACGTCTAAATCAATAAGTAAATATGAAGGCGTGCATAATGGGTGTTGGTCATGGCAGATCATTTTACTGTCTATATTTCAAGGTGTGCCCTGCAGCTCCTCCTGCTGGCTACACCTGGAAAAACACAGCTTTAAAGTGTACCAACATTTTTTTTTAGATTTAGCTGTCAACAAAGTAATATGGTTGATCTGTGATGAGAGACATCAATGTTGGTGGTTTCAGGAATCTCCTGGCGCGTCAGATTCCCAATAAAGGGCGGTGGGAGTTGCTCAGCCCACCTGGCGTTAACATTTAAATGTTATGACACACGAGTGCACGAAAAGTACACTCATAAACGTACGGACTGACGGGTAGTTACATTTTTGGAGAGGTGCACGTCAGCCTACGCCGTAGCCTCACAAGTCGGTTACGCCCCGTTTATAACTGACGACGTAGCTTTGACGCAGAAGAATAAATGGGCCTTTAGTCAGCCAGGTCCTTGGCCGATGTTAAAGCAAATATGACGTGTAGAGAGATATTTTACGCATAAAAATATTAGATTTTAATATATATTAATCTAAATATTAGATTTTATCACCAGTAGCATTGCTGTGTCTCATCACAGTTCAGTCCTATTATAGCTTTTACATGAAACTTTGTGAGGAATAAACGTATTGCCTCAAATTTGTTCAGTTTTCCGTGAGAAATAATGAGAAATAATTATGTCTCACATTTGTTAAAGGAAATCTGCCTCCAGTGAATACTTATACAGTACTTATCATGAACTATCTTGTTTGTAATATCCTGTCTATAATTAACTTTTTGTATTATTGTTTTATTGTTGATTTATTTTCATTTGACCATTTCATCTTTATTATTTTCTTAAACTGTAAAGCACTTTGAGCTGCAACCTTGTATGTCAAGTGCTATATAAATAGTTTATTATTATTATTATTAATATTATTATTATTACTTACAGTTTACGGCTCAAATAACACATTTTCGGTTGCAGTTTAATTTTACTGGTGTTTCTACAGGTAGACGTGTTCCATGAGGCTTGCCCCCTCGAGGTCAGACGAGAGCATGGCGGTGCCGCTCTGGGTCAACAGCACTGCCAGGATGTCCTGGGACAGCCTGGCGCACCTCTGCTGGGCACAGAGACGGGCGATGTCATCCCAGCCCTCCACGGAGCATCGGGTGTCGTTCAGGATCTCATGTGCCAGAGCTCCTGGCAGAGTGGGACGGAAGGAGGGACATTCAGACCGCAGACAAAAATGGCCGCTGATCTCAAGCCATCCCATCATTTAGCAGACGCCTTTACACAAGTGAATTATGTTAACAGCGTGATATGAGGCCACTTCTTAACGTCATCTTTTCCAATTGTGGATGGTAAAGGCAGGTTAACATCCCTTTTTTAAATCTATGTCAGGTTGTGTTCATCATTAAGCATCAAGCTTTTCTGAGCTTTTTGCTGTACAAATATCTCCTCGCATTCCGCTATCTCACTGTTCTCTGTGCGTGTTGAAAAACTAACCCTGACTAACAATGACACTTCTACACAGCCCTGGCTCCGTAAGGAACATAAACAAAGTGGCAAACCCCGCTCTTATCAACAAAGCTATAGTAGCACTACGCTTTGCTTCACAATGTGTTTCTATGTGTGAGGCACCGCTGCGGAGGACCACGGAGCGATACTGATTTGATTTGAGCTCGAAGTTAGCAAGAATGACCCTGCCTTTAATATATCCCCCACACAGGTGCAAAAGATAGGCAATCAACGTAAATCGGTGTGGTTGAGGTACGCTGGGGAAACTGGTGGGCGTCGAGCGAAAAAAACGCACATAAGTGATAAAGAACGGGAGGGAGGGCGCTGCCCATTGGAAAAACTCCAGATGTTACTTTTGAGTGAAGGCAGAGGAGGCATACATCTCGATTTAGCGATTTATGCATTTTTCAAACCGTCACAAAACTAAAAACTTGAATTAATTCGACTAATTTGAGTTTTTGCTTGATAACCATTTGAAACATGCCCAGCCCTACCTCCTCCCCCAGCGCGGAGGCTCTCCAGCAGCTGCAGAGCCAGCCCCCCCTGCTGGGGGCTGTGCAGCAGCGCGTGGCACGCCTGGCCCACAGACAGCAAGGCCGCCCGACCACACTGGCACTCGGTCAGCAGCTGGAGCATCGGCAGGCTGGGACACTCACACACTAGCCACACACAGTCCTCTGGGGGGGGTAAGGAGAGAGAGGGGCGGAGGGAGACAATGGGAGAGCAAGAGCAGAAAGGGGGGGGGGGGGTGTAAGGGTGAGAGAAGCCAGGGAGAGAGAGAATCGTGGGTGAGCAGAAAGACAATGTCAAAGGCAAATAGAAGTGAACCTGATGCAGTGTGTGTGCACGTGTTACTTCCTGACCCCCCCCCTTACCGGCAGTAAAGCTCTGGCGGTGCATGAACTCCCTGGCGCCGTGCAACAAGCCGCTCTTGCACATGCTCAGTGCGGCCTTGCGATGCGCGCCACAGCCCTGGTAGACAACGTGCGCCAGAGTCACGCACACAGGCTCCTCCTGAGCATGCTCAGAGAGCACGTCTCCCAGGGCCTCCGACAGCGTCAGCCTGGAAGGCAGGATCACAGTGAGGACCAGGGACGGGGATAGAGACCATGGACGTATTACAAGGATTGGATGCGGTGCTTTAAAATGGCGCCCATTCAGTTCAACTGAACATGTACGCTAGTGTTCAATTCATTTTTTAGTGAGTCGGGCGGGCTAGGCGGCCGAGGTGGGTGGGTTTGGAGGAGGAATGGCGGGCGGGCGCAGCCCCGAGAACTTTCCCACTTGTGTGCACCAATTGAGAACACGCCCGCCCGCCCGCCTCCGAGATTAAATATATTTAACTTTTGAGGTGGCGGCGCGGCGAGACACACATTTGCCTTGTAGGCATGTAAGCTAGCAAGCAGCTAGCTTACATGCCTACATGTTATGACAGGATTGTCATAACATTTATCATAAGCTTTTACCGAACACAAGACAGAAAATGCACAAAATACGCAGACTATTGGACTAGTGTCAGTTAGTGTTAGTTACGATATATGAAAATGCACCAGTTACATGCTATATCCTATATTCACCATACTTTTTGTCTTAATTCATATAAAATAGGCTAGGTTTATTTAGATATATATTATATATATATATTTCGGTTCATCCTCGTGGTGTGTTTACTGTTCTGTGCTCATGGTTACCTCAAAACGAGACGCATGGGCAGTAGATTTGCCTTCCACATGAGAGGCGGGTGGGAGGGTGCGGGACGGAGAGAGGGATGCCGCTTCCCATGGGAAAAGCCCATTAAGGGTAAAAAGTTCCCCCTTCCTCCCTTCCAAAAATCAAATGCGGAAGTGCTGTCTGCTAAATCCCATTACCTCTGCCAGCAGTAGTCTCGGGCACCTACTTTTTTTGGGTCACGGCGTGCGTGACCAGATCGACGACTCCATGCTCGAGGGCACTGCGGATGAGCTCCGTGCAGAACGCCTCTCCCCGGATCTGCCTGTGGTCAGGCGTGGAGATCACCAGGGCCTGGAGGAAGCTGAGGCTGGGGTGGGTTCTGCCCGGGGTCTTCTTCACCGCTGGGGGAAGGAGAAGGCCACGGTAGACATTTGAGTGGACGATTCATTTATTGGAATCATTTAAATGTGTAGAAATGTAAAGGTGTCATTTTTGTTTCAGTATTCATGGGTCACACCGTAGGCGCAGTTTTGGGGGGGTATGCAGTGGACTGGGGCAGGCCGACTATATCGGAGTAGTAGCGCATAATGTGTATTAAACCGCTCACTGAACCGCTTGACAGTGTATCCATAACCTAGAATAGGCCTACCACACTAGTGGTTCACTGTTATTAGTGTGTCCATAACCTAGAATAGGCCTACCTACATGTAGTAGACTAATATTGTTTTAAGTCAGCTATTAGTTTAGCCTACAGTAGATCATCCCAAAACACAGATGCTTTGAAACTATATATTTTGATTGTGCCAGGGTTCCTGTATTTAATGTTTTCCTTTAAATAAATATAAATGTCTACCCTATTGCACCCATTTACATTTAAAATAGAATTTTAGACTTTTAGTATTTAGGCTAACTTCCGGGAACTCTTTTGAGGCTCCACGATCCGCCATTGCTGTGAAAAATCGGTCCATTGGAGTGAACAGAAATGACACAACTCTCTCTTTACATGGCTCTGGTCTAGTTAGTGTGTGTGAACCCCTGAAGCGCTTCAATATGTGGACCAAACATGATTCTGAAGCGTTTCCCACTAGTCTAGTCAGTGTGTGTGAACCTCTGAAGCGCTTCAATATGTGGACCAAACATTATTCTGAAGCGTTTCCCACTAGTCTAGTCAGTGTGTGTGAACCTCTGAAGCGCTCCAAGGTGTCTGTGGTGTGCAGAACGCCATGGGGAGACCTCGCAGCATGAAGCACAGCCGCCTCATAGTCCCCTGATTCAAACAGCTCCTCAAACCTGCACACATATAAAGGGGGGAAGGGGGAGAGAGAGAGAGAGAGAGAGAGAGAGAGAGAGAGAGAGAGGGCATAATAACTCATGATGCAAATGTCTAGTTGAAGCACTTTCCACTTGAGCTAATTCTGGCAATACCTACTGTACCATAAGATGATAACATTTTACTTTGAAACCAAACAGTGTGTATGTGGGTTTATATGTTTACGTTTGCACAGCTCATACAATTCTGGCCCGGTGGAACAAACCAGTTGTTTGAATCATACTCTCTTTTCTATATATCTGACTATACTACAATTATCACAAATACCACAAATGCAAATTGAAAGGCTTTCCAGAGTGGAGAACAGAGATAATCGCCTGAATATGACCTCAGTCATTCCATAAATCTGATCATATTTATGAATGTAATTGTAGCTTCTATAACCAACTATGGGCCTAGGCTTATAATTCCTGGCTAAAGGCATGTGTGGGCCGTATATATTGTTTGACATTTCTACACCGGTATGACCAACAGTAAGATTATCTATATGTGGAGAATGGATTCAGTTGATCATGTACCTGTCCAGGTAATCTACTAGGAACCTGGACTCATTGACTTTAACAGGATCATCCTCGAAGCCCACACAGTTGACGCTGTGGAAATCCTCATCTGTCACTGCGATACGAGAGCAAACCATCATCACCATTTGGGTTGTGAATACAAATGAACTGCTGAATTTAAACTGGAGTGATGTGGATATGATGCATGACTTGTGGTTTAATTACATATGCCAGGGTCAACTGGCAGTTATATTTATTAATAATACTTTTTCAAACTGCCCAATAAGATGGAGCAGGTGAAAATAAAATCTATATATTAATAATAAAATGTAAATAGTGCTAATCTGTTAGTCAGTATTGGTGTGGCTCTGAGGTCAACTCTTCTGAAACAGCTCATTTCAACTGTCACCAGCACAGTTCCACAATCATTTTCAACAAACATACATAATATAAAACCTTCCAGTTGACTATGAGAATATGAGAAATACAACCTCAAGACTCAGACCAAATGACCGGCAGAGGTGAATGGTGTTTTGGTAGATTGACAAGCCTTCCACCCTACCTCTGAAGTCACTAACACTCTGCAGAATGATGTGGAGAAACTCCCTCAGTGGACCCGACAGCCCATCCTTCTCCCAGGAGCTCAGAGACTCACTCACAAACCTCATGCGCTTGTATCTACAGACCAGAGTGGTTGGTCAGACAGACTTCATGACTTCAATATGTCAACATTTAAAGATTAATTTCATATGCACTTATCAACATCTGTCAATTGTATTCGAGGGGAATAACACTAAATAGATAAGTGGCAGTTTGTTTTATTAACGCTGTGCTTCCAGTATCCACACAGGTGTTTTTAGTTAATGTGAATGCTAAGACTTCTTCTTTAGGACTGTGTGAGCGAGAACAGGCCCCCGCTCGATTGACATCTCCCTGAATCTGTAAGTTTTGTTGCTGGTCTTTATGATTGGTTATTTTGAGTCTATGCAACTTGCTGACCTGAAAAATTCACACCGTAGCCAGGCAACCAGACTACAACAACCTGAGAAATCATCAGTCAAAACAACTCCACCTCCAGTGTGAGTGGACAGGGACTTTAATGCCACTCTCCAGACTGGGAATGGAAGGGGAATGAGTCGAGTGCGTTCCTCACAAGAGGTGGAGCCAGTCGTTCTCTGAGGTCAGCACAGCCAGCTGTCTGTCTGCAGCATCCAGCTTGCTGTCCAGCTTGTCTTGGACCTCCAGCGGAACATATCGGTGCCTTTTCCTGGCCAGTAAGGTCTCTTTTTCTCCCTTCAGCTTGTCCAGGTACTGGGCCTCTTTGGGTAAAAAGAGACAGACAGACAGACATACAGACAGACATACAGACAAACAGACAGACAGACAGACATGGGAACAAAAGTTTGTTTCACACAGACCACAGTGCCACATAGCACATAAATAGTCAACAATAAACAGTAAGCATTGTACAGTAAAGACACGCAGTTTAAAACCTATAGGTAGGGGACCTGTGCAATGGAATATAAAGTGCATTGAGCAATACAAAAATATATAATGATAATCACATATATATATATATATATATATATATATATATACACACACAAACATACAAACACACACGCTCGCACACACACACACACACACGTGTACATACTACATAGGTGTATAGGTTTAAAACCACCATATAGCAGTACAAATCTAAATAAAAGCAACATGTGATAGGTTGGCATAGTGACAAGCTGCTCTCTTTTTGTTTATGAAAGCTTTGTTATAGTTTTCTTGGACTGCAGGTGTGGACTTACCAGCCTGCTGAGACAGACCACACAGGAAGACATCGGTCCTGGTGTCAACAGGGCTTTGTGCATCATCTCTCCTGTGCTCCTCAAGGCTCCTCAGCTTGTCCTGAATGTCTGCAGTGTCTTTCTGAATGGCCGCTATCCTGGAGGGGTGGAGTCAGAGGTTTTAAAAACAAATATGCATCTCTCTGGGTCTTTATTGGTGTTTGGTATTTGGATAATAAGAGACTGGACCCTCATCCCATCGCTGCTTTTTGCAGATGATGTGGTCCTGATGGCATCATCGGTTCGTGACCTCCAGCAGCCGAGTGTGAATCGGCTGGGATGAGTATTAGCACCGCAAAATCTGAGGCCATGGTTCTCAGCCGGAAACCGATGGAGTGCCTACTCCGGGTAGGGAATGAGTCCTTACACCAGGAGTTCAAGTACATCGGGGTCTTGTTCGCGAGTGAGGGGACATTGAAGCGGGAGATTGGCCGGAGAATCGGAGCAGCGGGAGCGGTATTGCAATCACTTCACTGCACCGTTGTGACGAAAAGAGAGCTGAGCCGGAAGGCAAAGCTCTCGATCTACTGGGCAATTTTCATAAAGGGTGGGTCATGACCGAAAGAACAAGATCACGGGTACAAGCTGCCGAAATGGGTTTTCTCAGGAGGGTGTCTGGCGTCTTCCTTAGAGATAGGGTGAGAAGCTCTGCTATCCGTGATGAACTCAGTAGTAGAGTAGAGCCGCTGCTCCTTCGCATCGAAAGGAGCCAGTTGAGGTGATACGGGCATCTGGTAAGCATGCCCCCTAGGCGCCTCCCTTGGGAGGTGTTCCAGGCACGTCCGGTGAAGGACGGGAGAAGGCCTCGGGGAAGACGCAGGACTAGGTGGAGAGAGCATATCTCCACACTGGCCTGGGAACATCTCGGGATACCCCAATCAAATCTGGTTAATTGTGGCTGGGGAAAGGGAGGTTTGGGGTCCCTTGATGGAGCTGCTGCCCCCGTGACCGATTCCGGATAAGCGGGATATTAACATATAGTAAAGCTGTGTGTAATTAGATGGTAATTAACTATAAAAGTTAAATTGAGCCAATATCTTCAAAATGCAGTCCATCTTCTCTTTCAGTTAGATGCATTTGTACTTGTTCCCTGTCAAAATAATAACAATAAATAAACAATTCGTCTCACCTCTCTTTCAGCAGGCCGCTCTGCATCTGGCTGTGCATTAGAGAGGTGGCTCGTGAATCTGCGGCTTTCAGTTTGCGTCGAGACGTCTGTAGCGCAACCTCTCTCCTCTTGAAAGCTCTGACAACGTCATCATACTCCCGCTTGATGGCTGATAGCAGGTTTTTGTACGTCGTCGCACGGGCAATCACCTGAGAAAATAATAGAAGAAAATAGGCGACTTTGCTGTGAAATCTAGACACGAAAGTGCTCCTTATCCCAGTGAGCCCATGTAAACGCACAAACATTCACACAGACAGACCTTGTCAAAGACAGAACTATAGATGCTGTATCTTAGGTCATCGGGTCCCTCCTTATTGACTTGGAGGCGTTCTTTCTCACATTCTATATACTCATAGAGATCGATGAAGAAGCGTTTGTCGCTCTCGGATGTAATAACTTTTGGTACCACATGTTCGCCTTCTTCAAGCGTTAAACTCTCTGCGGCGGAGGAGCACATGTTGTGTGTTTTGCACGTTCTTGCGCGTTTACGTGCGGTAGCTGCTACCTGTGGTTGCTATGGCAGCGTCATATAATAATTATATGACACCCAGCGTCACTGATGACGCTGAGAGGTATTTGACTGTGATTGGCTTATTAAAACGTTAACATTTTACTTCACGTCAATTGGAAATTGTTAACGTGACAATGTACAACAGCACACGTCATTTAATTAAGCGATGCCATTACTTATCAAAAGATGCCAACAGCTGTAAGAGTAGTGCTGCTGGATATTTTTTATTCAGGCGTTCTCTGTCGTTACCTACTCCGTGCAAAGTCGTCAGGAAAACCCCGTCGCACGATCTGAAAACCCTCTTCTCATGATCCGCCATTAGGAGTGAGCCTGTGGTAAGACCGTGCTCTCAACCGTATCTGTTTATTTGTTAAAATAAAAAGGTTTTGAGTCGATTATGTGGACATATACGGACTAAAGCGTTTTGTTCCGTCCTCTGTGTAGGTGGGTTGAACGCCAATATGCAGATTTTTGTTAAAACCCTCACAGGGAAGACCATAACCCTCGAGGTAGGTACCGTAATGAACGCTGTGCGTGTGATGGAGTTCATGCCGGTGCATGCTTCCTTTAGCTCTTCGTACAACTAGTTAGGATCAGGTGGTTATTTTTCTGAACCAGTATTGTACCCGTAGCGGTTAACATTGTTTATAAGCCACTTGTGAAGTGTTAAGTTGTCTACTTAATCGTGGATGTTAATGTGAGCCCTCATTACATTAGCTCAAGCTAGCTGGCTAACCTGGCAAGCTAGTGGGTATAGTACAAGCTCTACTGCTGCATACACACGTGTGACTGTGAGCTAAAGAAGCATTCTTAATGGCAGATCATTTTAATGATACTTTTACAGGACACAGTCTACCATAACACCGTTAACATGAATGTGCCACGTTGACACGGTTTTCCTTCCTACCCTCGTAGGTTGAGCCTTCAGATACTATCGAAAATGTCAAGGCTAAGATCCAAGACAAAGAGGGTACGTCCTGCTACCCTGGATAACGTTTGTGCTCTTATGATTATCATAATATCATTACAAGCTGCAAACTATTAGTATACTACAGCTACTATTCTGGTTATTCTAGTGACAGTTTATTCAGTTTCAAGTTAACTATTGCTAAGTAGACTAGTTGTTGCCTGGTGCTGAGTCTGACTAGTTACCCCAGACAATTTAATCTCACATTTCTCTGCAGGAATCCCCCCTGACCAGCAGAGGTTAATCTTCGCTGGCAAGCAGCTAGAGGATGGACGCACCTTGTCTGACTACAACATTCAGAAGGTAACATGCTTTAGTTGTACAATGGTCTCTTTGGTATGTGGAGAAAATGTTTGTGTAGTTCCCGACGTTGACATGTCACACGGCGATGCTTTAATAAGACTATAATATAGTCTTATATACTTTATTAAGACTATAATATAGTCTTATTAAAGCATTGCCGTGTGAAATGTCAACTTTATCTGCCACTGTATACTTTGCTATGACACTCCAGTTAAGTGTTTCTGTAAAGGGTGGTGTTTATGCCTGCATTGCTTAGTGCCTGTTTATTTATATGGTTCCCTCTCATGTACTCCACCTAACCTGCCTGTTTGTCCACCAGGAGTCCACTCTTCACTTGGTGCTGAGGCTGCGCGGTGGTGCCAAGAAGAGGAAGAAGAAGTCTTACACCACCCCCAAGAAGAACAAGCACAAGAGGAAGAAGGTCAAGCTCGCTGTGCTCAAGTACTACAAGGTACAGTCTTCTTCACCTCTGGGTCTGCAGGCTGGCAAGTTTTAAGTCGCACGCTGACCTTCTGGATAAGGGCTGTGTTTAATCATGCTACAACGGCATCCACTGCATTACCACTGAAAATGTTCAATAACCTCCAAGAGAGAAATGTGTCAAATCTTGTGCAAACCCATTATGAGGTAATGCTTTAACTAGAGTTTAATCTCTAGTCAGAACCTGCTAGTGACTATAAATACATGTTCAGTAAATACTTTTGAGTTAACTGTTCTGGGTTTCACTGATCAGTGGATGTATACATCCAGGTTATGATAATGATTGAGATAAATTGGTTACCCATGTTTGTATGATTTGTGATGGTTCCCTGTGATAGTCTGTACTGTAAATGTACATTAACATCTTTACTCGTGAATGGCCATGTAAAATGTACTTGACTTAATATAATTATGTGGCTGTTAACTAGGCCATGTGAACTAATGTTGCATTGCTGAATCCTGCTGCATGCACACTAACAAACTTAGTAGTGCTTGGCATAACGTATGCGATGTCACTATAATGTGACACGTTTGTAAGGAAATGGCTGGGTTCTGTGGAACTGTAACTACTCCATAATGTGCACTTGGAGTACCCTAGTAGTTAATCTGACGAACCTACCCGAACTATCTGCCTGTGTAAGAGTTTAGGTACAGGTTTGAAGTCAGTTGTACTTGTGTAAGTGTGGCCAGCTGATAGTGCTGCGTGGTAATGCGCATAAACCTGACACTCCGACGCCTCAAGAGCGTCCTAGTGGCAGATGTTAGAGCCCTTGTGTTCTAGTCTCCCTTGCTAATGCGTTCGCTCTGCAGTATGTGGGAACAGACCCCCGTCACACTCGTACTTAAGGTGTTGCGTGTGTTCTGTGTTCCAGGTGGACGAGAACGGTAAGATCCACCGTCTGAGGCGCGAGTGCCCAGCCGACGAGTGCGGCGCCGGTGTGTTCATGGCCAGCCACTTTGACAGGCACTACTGCGGCAAGTGCTGTCTCACCTACTGCTTCAACAAACCTGAGGACAAATAAACCGCTTGGGATGGACTGAATGGTGTTAATAAAAGAAAACATTTGACAAAACGTTAACTCTTCACGTTTGTTTATTTTGCGCCGTATGAATATTTACTTGAAATAAGTTCGACATGGACTTTACAGTTTTACAGGAAGGAGTAGTTTGCGATGGGTCTCACTTTCCCGTGCTAAATATGCTGCTCAAAGTTGAAATACAACTGGTGACAGATTGTTTTGAAGGCTGTGTAACTGCCTAATTTTGCACGTTCTGTGTTTTTAATCAAACCTGTTTTCGATGCCAAGTTAGTTTCGCAGAGCCAGCCTTTACGTGCATTCAAGTGAGTATACATGGCAAGTAAAAATTCAGTTGCTTATATTTCTCCAGTTAAAACCTTAATTTGAAATTATTTCTACACCTACAACTGTCGCTCTATTAAAATGTGTAAGTCAAGGGATTCTTTTCCCCCCTCAACCACTTGACTTAAATCCCAAAAAGGGCTAATGCCTGTAGCCAATATTTAAAAACTTGACATTTTGATTTGTAATGTAGCACCACTTATGGTCAAATTCAGTCTGTAATGAGGTTATGACACAGGCCCATTTCTGTACATAAGACAATGTTGTACACTTACGGTATAAGAAATGCTGATCACTATTAGTGGTGTAATATGTTTTATTTGTAATGCATGAATAACTTTTAATGTGAAAAACTAATCACTAATGGGATCATCAGTCTACCAGTATACTGTATCTGTAGCGCCATCCTTTGCCACGTCAGTCAAAACACTGACGCGTTGAGAACAGATTAAATCGGCACACAAATGCACTCAAAAATGGGACAATTTCTTACAACTCGTGAGAGCAAAATCTTTATTGCAAAAATACAAGGTCCACTTCTTCAGCATACAGGCGTACAAAGTCCCAGAGAGTTGAATGTCCAGATTTATTTATGTTGCGTCACCAATAACATTAACATCAAACGTTGAAAGCAATCACTTGTTATAAACAGCTGTGGATTTGTGGTTTGTTTTGGCACTTTTTGGTGCAAGTGTCATGGGACTTTATTCTCAGATCATGAACACAATGCGTAAAGGATTTATAGCTTTAGGTTTATAAACTACTTACAGATTATTACTACTAACATGTCCAAACTGCACAGGTGTTCTAGTTTTCAATTGCAACTGAATTTTTCACAACTTTGAGCGAACAAGGATGTTTGCATTATATAGCCTAAATATAGAAACACGGAGTGTTTAATATGTAATAATAAAACATGCATCTGTGCATAAATAAACCCAGTACATGCAACATCTGAATTCAGTTACACAAGAACCTTAAAGAAGTTCTAACAATTGGTTTAACTTAAATTGGAAAACTCTTATCAAATGTGATTGATTAGAGACACTTTAAAACCCCAATAAGCAGTTGCCACAACCAATGATATAAATAATTTAGGAATACTCTCTAAAACCTTCCTTAGTACCATTGTCATGTTTACAGCGTAGAAAAATAATGATAGAAATATACCAAAACAAGTTATAATTAAGCAGAAAATAAAATGATGTAGGAATGGCCATTTGTAGAAATTGTGGCACCACTAAAATTACATTTTTTAAACTGTTACACATTATAGGCTCAATGTGACTTGCCTGTAATTTAAAATGTCACGTATGTGAAGAGATATAGGTGTTAATATGTAAATGAAATTGTGGCCAAAAGTACACTGTCCTTAATTTGTTTAAATCCTTAAGAGTTATTAGTGCGTGAATTATTTCAAATCACCTGGAGCACCTTGGGTGGGGCTTCAATCACAATGGTGTCTGTAAAAGCAATGTAGGGGAAATCAAGCCAACCAATCAAACATGCTTCATCTATTCAAAATAATTATGTTTACAACATCCCTTTGTCAATGTGTGCAATCATTCTACGTACCAAAAAAAAAAAGAAAATAATTTATATTCTCACAATTGGTGGTCAATCAAATGAAAGCGGCAACAATCTAGCGTCCACACTTCTGAAGTGCACTAAGCCTGTTAAATGCAGTCAATTCACTGCACTACGAAATATCGAAATATATAGTCAGTACAACAAATGTACAAAAGGTAAAGTCATTCTTTCTCTTCTGTACATGTCTGGAATCACCATGCTAAATGTTAGCTGCTGTTTAAAATAATAGTATTATAGTAACAGTATAATTCTAAATTACTAAAAACTAAATTACACATTGATAAGCCAAATATACAATATAATAAGGCTGTACCAAACTGCTAACTAACCCAGTTTGAAAATTATATTGGCTCCATGTATAATGCATATTAAGGTTATACAGGTAAACTAGCGATATATTCACAATTCTTCAAGCCTAAAAAAATAAATACAACAGCCAAGTTTATTAATATATCGGACACTTTCTGTTCGGTGTTGTCCTCTGGAGCAACTCGTAAAATGTAATGTCTAGGTTTGCTGGGCATTTCACAAGGTATTCTTGTTTGGAAGCATCGGGTCCATTACTCAATGCAATTCACGTTCCTTCATTTTGGCAAAACATCTATGTCAAATATGTGTATTTTTTTGTGCCTCAAACTTGACCTGAACAGCCACCCACTCAGGTACCCGCTAGCCCATTTACAGTTAGAGAAGTTTCTAATTATGGTTTTACGCATATGCTTGAATTTTGGCATACATTCACAGACGCAGATTTGAGACCCATCCCGTTATACTTGTCCACTATTTCACAGACACCGGTTTGAGACCCGGCCCGTTCAATTACCCCAGTATTTCACTGCCTCAGCGGGCGGGGCGGAAGCGAGCCATGTAGGCACCGCAGGGGGGGCAGTAGGGGCGCAAGGGGGGCTCGGCCAGGGCCTGCTGGCACAGGAGGCAGAGCTGGGGGCCCCGAGGCCGCTGGAGGTGGGCGGGGCCAGGGCCGTGGATATGGGCGGGGCCATGGCTGAGGTGGGCGGGGCCAGGGGCGTGGATGTGGGCATGGCCTTGGCGCTGGGGGTGGGTGGGACCAGAGCGCTGGAGGTGAGCGTGGCCAGGGTGGGCGTGGCCAAGTGGGCGGCGCCAGTCCACATCGGGGGGCACGTCCAGGCGGCGGAGACGGGTGGCGGTCTCCCGCGAGTCGGGCAGCGCCGGCGCCATCGTGTGGCCATTGGGCGGAGGCTGTTGCCAGTGGTGACCATTGCCGGGGGCGGACGAGCGGCGCGGGTGGGAGAGAGTGGCGTAGCCGTGGTCAAAGGAGAACTCAGACGGGGCAGGGACTGTCCCAGATGGGGCGTGGCCTGTTATGGAGGGGGTGTGGTCTGTCCCAGAGGGGGCGGGGCCTGCCCTGGGCCTGGGCAGCGAGGAGGTGGAGCAGAGGGCCCGGCGGGGGGGCCGGGGCAAGGTGCCGTAGCTCAGGGCAACGCTACGGATGCACTGAGACACACCACCGTCACACACCAGCAGGGGGCGTTGCTGCTGCTGGACCCCTGGCCCAAGTCCTGAGGGGGAGAGATATAAGGGAGAGAGGGAGAGTGTAAGTGTGTATTACCCACTGTAAAGCATGATGCAAGTTTAAGAGTACAGCATAATAAAGTAGTCTACTACTGCCATTGACACGCATGCTTGCACGCACACACACAATAATGAGATGTGAATGTGATGTGCACAGACGACGGGTGAAAGAGCACCTCCCATACTGGCAGGCAAAGTTAGCCATGACACCCCACCTCCACTGGTTGAATGGCTGTTGGTGAGCAGGCTAACGTTAGCCATGACGCCCCACCTCCACTGGTTGAATGGCTGGGTGGAATGCTATATTATGCTATATTACAGTTTTATGGGTGTAACCAAGAGCTACTACTGAAGTAAAACTCACACCAGAATCACCGCAATGCCCTTTGTTAAAGAGCATGAACTTTACCAGCATTGTGATCGAGCGGTCATCTGTGAATAATGCCAATGCGCGTGTGTGTGTGTGGAAGGAGAGAGTTGTGTGTGTGTGGGGAGGCGCTATATACCTGAGGTTCCCCATGCAAGAGACCCCATGCCGGGGGGCCACGGTGGCTGCTGCCGTGCGGGAGGGGTGGGGGGGTGACGGTGGAGGTCAGGGGGGGAGGAGGGGGAGGTGGGGGATGGGGGAAAGTGCAGGGAGGAGGTGCTAGGGCGACGCAGGGTGGAGGAGGAACGGGTGTTGGCGTGCCTCGGGGGGAGCCTGGATGCTGGGGCATCCTTCATATGGTGGAGTGGTGTGGAGAGAGAGAGAGAGGGGAGAGAGAGAGAGAGAGGATGGTGGGGGTGGGTGACAACAGTGGGAGTGACAGAGGGGGAGGGGGGTGAGGAGTGGGAAAACAGATAACAGACGATGAATGGATGAGCGCTGCATGAACCACAACAACAAGAGCGATCACATTCAGTCGTTTCCCAAGTCGTTTCCCAAGTGAAAAGCTGTTCTGTGCGTTTCTGTTTGGTTCCTCTTCTAACTAAACCAATCTGCAGAAAATGTAGCTTCAAAAATAATTAGCGTTTTCTCAACAGACACGCCACTATGTGGTAAATCTGGGCGGGCGGCTCGTGTCTTTCTACCTCCCGCCACTTCCTGTCTGAGCCGGTGGGGGGGGAGTGACAGCTGGGTTAAAAGCCAAATGGAGGAACTAAACCGCTGATCAATCTTTCTCGGAACGGCCCCGGGCATTTCCTGCGGCCTGAATACAAGATGGCCGAGTGGCAGGCGTCGATATGAAGAGCAGGAGAGCGGGTGGCTGCAGTTGCATGGCATGAACACAAGGTGGTAGCAAAGTGTCACATTCAATCAAACAAAGGGAAGGGCAGTGAGGTCAATGATGAAATGCTGGGTACACAACATTTGCATGCTTACAGATCAACTCACCAGAGCAGTAAATAAGTATTTGCGTGCACACACACACACACACACACACACACACACACACACACACACACACACAGCTGCAACAGAAGCATTACACTACAATGTCTTTGCAGTGAATACATGTTTGCTGTCTGTGTGATGCAGGCGCGACCCTAGACAGTGTGTGTCGTGCGTGGGTATAATTTATGTCTGTATATTTTATATTTACAATGTAAGATGTCCTTGAGTGTCTTGAAAGGTGTTCCCAAATTAAATAGATTATTATTATTACATGTGAATACGTGCGTGCGTGTGTAACTCTGTGTGTGTGTGTGTGTGTGTGTCTGTGTGGGGTCACTTACGAAGTTGTTAGAGAGCCCCAGGGTCAGGGGTCGCGGGGGCACGGCCGTACTGCTCAGGCTGCGAGCTAGACGACGCAGGTTCTCCGCACTGTAGTTCTCGTCATCGGCGAACCCTCTATCAACAGGCTGTGTGTGTGTGTGTGTGGAGGAGGTCAAATGTCAGCACTAATACAGTACATCAACATGTCAACAGCACACACACACAATTATAACAGCAATACACAATTAAATCTTTTTTTTTTAAATGTCAAGATTTAAATGAGTAAATTTAACGTGATGGAGCATCACTACATAAGGTGCCATCAAAATCTTCTCTATATTCTAATGCAAAGATGAGAACAGCGTAAAGATTTTGGTAATTGGTCATTTTATTGGTGCTCAAGCACCTACATAGAATTTCAGCACCCCTAAAAAAAAAAAAAAAAAAAATTCTGAAATAGGTTTTAGCTCTCCAAACATAAGATTTTCAAAATTGTCTTGTCTGTTTGAGAGTGGTACAAATCATATTAACAAGGCATGCAATCACTCACGGACATTATCCAGCTCGTAGCTCCGTAGGAGCTCTATGCCGTGAAGCCTGTCTGAGCTAGACGTTACATTCACCGTTAGCTACTGTATTAGCATAATATTGTTCATCTCAGTCTTGTGATCCGAACGCTGGCTGCTTTGTTACAGCTTCTCCACATCTCACCCCAGCACGTTACCTTTCACAATAGCTTCAATAGTTACACAATGTCGTCTCAAGCCCGAAATAGCCTACACTGAAGGGCTGCTGTTCTGGGACTAATATTTCCGACGTTGCTTCTAGCTCAGTGGAGCCATCCTTTCCACAAAACTCCCATTAATGTTTCCTTGGGTTTCACGCATTTGTTGGCGGAAGTATGCAGACGCCTTATGGAATTTCTGATACGTATCCACTCGTAGAGGAGCAGCGCACTTCTGATTAATTAGAATGAACGTCAAACAAGGAGGACGGCATGAATTTGAACAAAATAAAAACCTGGGTCATTCGCGCTTATAAATCGCATGCCTTGCGATGTGCAAATCACATTGTTTCAATTCGCAATTTCAATTTGAAAACGATTAATCCTTCAGCCCTACATCACACACACACACACACACACACACACACACACACAACACCACTCACACCCAGCCTGACCTTGTGGGTGGGCGTGGCAGGCGTCCTGTAGGCGTGTCTCTCTATCTCAGCGGTTGGGGTCTTGGAGCGTCTGTGTCCCGCAAAGCCAGAAGCCATCTTCTTGGTAGCTACAGACACACACACACACACACACACACACACACAAACACACACACACACAACATCTTAAGAAAAATATAAAAGTAGCAAGATTTCCTAGCTTTTACAAAACACTGACCAATGCAGAAATGCATTGGTTGTAATGCATGTTCTAAGCCCCAACAATAAAGGCTTTTTATTAGGGCTGGGAGCGTTAACGCGTTAATCTTTGCGATTTATTCGTCGTGGGACTTTTTCGTCCCACGACGCGCTACGCAACGACGTCCCAGCTGCCCTAGCTCTCTCCCTGAACACCTGCAGCAGATGTAACACCTGCTTGCATTGTGTTATCTATTCCCATTATCTTCCAAATGAAGCTATAAGTGGTCGCCTCTTTAGCGTTCCAACTGGTTGGTGATTTAAAATGTGTCTATATGATATTTTAAACATTAATATAGCAGCTAACAACTACTAGGCTATTTTCAGGCTGGAGCAGTGGCACAAGCAATAGCCCAGCTCTATGACCACATGGCCCTGGGTTCCAATCTCGCCTGTATCACAGCAAGGCGCGTGATTAATTAGTACATTATGTTATAGACTCCCAGCCCTACTTTTTATACATTTAAAAAATACCACGAGTGCCTTGCTCATGGATGTTTTATACCTACTCCTGCCATGTCTTCCTTACATTAGGTTATATTCTCTTTTTTTTGCCGAACTGCATATAGCGGGACCGGCCAATAAGAGCAAATGTCGCTAACTGACTGCCTGACCGACCGACTTTGTTAAAAGGTGCATGCGCTACATTCTAGACAGCAGGTGGGGGTAATTCACCATGGAAACAGTAGGTGGCGGTAATGCACCAAACGCGTTGGACGCATAGTTTTATTAATTAAAAAAGAAGAAGTAGAAGAAGAAGAGCTCGTACTTGGTTTGCCATTGGCTGGCTGGGGGCTGACCCCGCGGGCGCCCCGCTGCATGCTGGGAGCCTGCAGGCTGGCCTGGTAGAGTGACTCCAGCTCCGACAGCTCCCGGCTGGGCGAGCCGAGCGGCTCCGCTGCACCCTGGGAGCCATAGTAGCGGTTGACGTTCTCCGCCCAGCGCTCCACGGGCAGGGACGGGGGAGAGGGGGGCGGAGGCGGGGGCGAGGGGGGGCAGCGGTGCTCCAGGCTCGGGGACGGGAGGCGGACGGGTGGGTCTGCTGGGGGATCGGCGATGCGGGACCCCTGCATGCTCCAGCCTGACCAGTTTCTGGTCGGGTTGGGGGGAGGGGGCGTGGCCTGTCTGTCTGATGTGGGGTTATAGATGGGGGCGTGTTTATGAGAAGCGGGCTCGGCCTGTCTGTCTGAGGTGGGGTTATATATGGGGGCGTGGTTATGAGAAGGGGGCATGGCCTGTATGTCTGATGTGGTGTCGTAGATAGGGGCATGGTTATGAGAGGGAGAAGTGGCCTGTCTGTCTGAAGTGGGGTTATATATGGGGGCGTGGTTATAAGAGGGCGGAGGGGCCTGTCTGTCTGAGGTGTCATTGATGAGGGCGGGGTTCGGAGAAGGGGGCGTGGCCTGTATGTCTGAGTTGGGGTTAAATAAGATCGG
>JAODTR010025459.1:0-23214 GCA_025399935.1 Amblyopsis rosae
AGGCAGGTCTTTGCCTCTGTGCGTTCTGCCGATGCAGAGGTGGTTCCAACAGGGCGTCCTGTCATGCTGAGACCTCCCTGGGGCAAGGAGAGCATGAGGCAGTGGCTCAACGGCCGAGGCAGAGCTGGGGCTCCAGAGGCATTTGCAGTGCAGTGTGATGATGGACGCCTCAGTATTGCAGTAGACAAACATATCTTGCAGGTGCTATACACATTATCACCCCATACTGTGCCTCTATATGGCAATACCGTACATAGTAATGGCATATCTACCTGGATATTTTTATTCTGGTACACGCTGCAGTATTGCATTATCCTTGTTTAATGTATTAGTCAGCCATCCATCCATCTTCATCCGCTTATCCGGAGTCAGGTCATTGTGCCCAGCACACTGCTGAATAAGAGGTTAAAATGTGGGTACAAATGAGGCACAGGGTTGAGGCACATGGTTTGAAAGGCTGGAAGGTACTGTAGATGAGGGCAATTATACTTGAATTTGATTGGTTTTGGAAGAGAGCACACTACATAGAGGTAGGACAGAAGGTGGCTCTTTCATTAATTGATCATTAGTCGGCTATTTCAAGCTAATTGTAAGCTAATAAACTTTTTGTCAAATTGCCCAAATATCTCCGCACATTTCGCTAACTTAACGTTCTCTGTGCGTGTGGAAAAAATGATCTGATACTACACGGCCCTGGCCCCGTAAATAGTAACATAAACAAAGTGGCGAACACAACTCGCAGCAACAATTTCGTAGTACTATGCTTTCCTTCACAATGCGTTTCGACGTGTGCAGAGGGATATTCTTTTGATTGAGCTAATAAGGCATGTTTAGTTGTTCTTGAGAACGCTTGCTAACTTCGAGCTCAAGATTTGCATTTGAGTAGTGTCTACATGCTTGCTTGACACGATACCTGTAAAGCCAAAGGGTTGATATTGTGTTCCTGTAGTAAATATAGACGCTGTGTGTCTTCTCTTAGCCCCTGGCACTGCCAGTGGCAGCGGTGACGCTGCAGGATCCTCACTGTCAGGCCCAGTCCAATGGGAGCCACTTCCTGCTGGCGTTCCCAGTGATTTCCTGTGGGACAGAGGCTGTGTTCCTAGGAAACCCCCGAGGGGTGCAGTATAAAAACGTGGTGTGGAAAAACCTGCTGGAAGAACAGCACAAAGGAACACGTCATATATATCATATCATATATATATGTCAGAATATCATATTATTATTATTATTATTTTCTGTAAAGTCTGTTATTTTCTTTTATAGATTTTGCTTTAGTTAACACACCAGTTGTTTTGTTTTACTATCAAAAACGAAGGAGGGACAGATATGATGGGCCAATGAAAATAAATTACGAACATGTTAGAAATGTAGAAAAAGAAAACAACATTAGTAAACAGCCCTTAACGTGAGGAAGGAACAGCGAGCTTAGACATAATTGCGGAAAGCTGGACAACAGCAAAGTCAAACAGCTGTATACCAGAGAGCGTAAGAGCGGAGCTCGGCTGGTAATTGTGTTTTTACTATAGATAGCATGGTGCATTCGAGACTTGGCTGAGTGGTTTCTCCAATTTCCCTTCAAGCTGGGTCATTCTGCCCAGCACACTGCTGAATAAGAGGTTAAAATGTGGGTACAAATGAGGCACAGACATGGTTTGAAAGGCTGGAAGGTACTGTAGATGAGGGCAATTATACTTGAATTTGATTGGTTTTGGAAGAGAGCACACTACACTATCGAGACAGGACAGAAGGTGGCTCTTTCATTATTTGATAGATATATTACCATGCAAGGAAGCTGGATCCGCAAGGTCACGATCAAGGTCACTCAAGAAGCCATCTTGCCAGGCTCCAAGTTATGTGCTTGTGGCCGAACCACCAGTGGTTCACCAACCTTAGCATTCTGTGAGGAATTACTGGCAGCTATGGACGAGTGAACCTCCGGTGCTGAGAAATTAATACTACTAAATTATAAATTATAAAGGAAAACTTAGTTAGTACAAGGTTTTATTTTTCACAGATATACTGTAGCCAATACATCTAGTGACTTGCCAGTTAAACTTCAGTACAAACATTCTGATACACAGTAACAGTTTAGCACACAGTAGGATCTGTTATGACCCAGTTGTGATTATGTAAATTAGTTCTGCTGTTTGTTTGAGTAGGTGTTGATATGGAGAGTAGACCCCCAGAGAATAATACCTCACAATGAATCAAAGAAGACGGACCCATTTGGCATGCACGTGAGTTGTACTTTTTCAGAACAGTATTCCAATAAAGCATTGACTACTTCAATGTGGTATTTTAACTTTAAACCTTGATGATATAGCTTCATTACCTCGCATTGTCTAACAAATCCACACACTGACATTTAGATTAAATCTTCCTTTACCCATTGTTTTCAGTGAGTCGAAACTGAAAAGCGGGGCTTTTCAACCTCCACTGGGTTCAGTAAATTCTTCTTAAGATTCTTCTGAAGTCTTTCCAAATGTCTCTCGCATCAGTGCACGGAGCTCCAGCCTTTTATCATAGACCTGTGCAGAGACACAATGGAGACCTGCGGAGGTTACATCTCTTTTCTCCTCCTAGTTCAGCTGCCTGGCGGTGCTCCCCAGTCCCCCTCCTCTGGGACCAGTGGAAGGGTTCCTCCCCACTCCCAGACAGAGCCAGGGGCCCATTCTCGCCCTGAAGCTGTTTGTGACAGAGAGCTATGAGCACAGGAGGACTGGTCCTTGTGTCGTCATCGCAGACCACCGTGTCTATGTGGAGGTCCGTGTGTGTGTGTGTGTTCTGGGGTTCTCCTGTGCTCTGATGGAAAGGATCAAGTCAAATGTATTTAGCATTAACCAAAATGCTCTACAATAAAGCCAAGCATAAGACATGTGGCCAACTAACCGTATTTTCATATGACACGGCGTACATAAATACAATTTCCTACCCATTTGCAGACTCGAAAGCTAAAGCGAAAGCGAAAGCTTAATGATGGGATTTGACAGTGTCGATGCTAGCGGAAGGCCCAATGTACAAAGGTAGCATGTTCAAGAACTTTGGGCAGTGGCAGATGGGGATAGGAAACTCCTGAACCCCCCCACACACACCCCCACACACCCATACACAGTACACACGCTCAGACAAACCACAAGCATGAGCTTGTAGCTCAACAGGTGGGGGATCCATGGTGCTCAGTGTGTCCTGTGCCCTGCCAGGTGTCGGCCAAGGGGCTGGTCAGAGGCGATGTGGAGGTGACGTCCTGCGTGCTCTCTCCTCTGTCGGACCCGCGCAGGGCTCCCTACTGGACCATCTTCAGGAGCGGCTGTGCCACAGACCCATCCCTGACCATCAGCAACACCATCAGATATGAGGAGGAGGAGGAGGAGGAGGAGGAGGGCGGGGGCGGGCGCCTGGAGGACGAGAGGAACAGGAAGGAAGACTCCCGGACCGGGGCTGAAATGGAGGGGACACGCTCTCTGAGGTTCAGCTTCATCCTACGGCCCATATATAATGACCCTATGCAGTTTGTCCACTGCAGCCTTCGTCTGTGTGTCTCCGGCTCAACAGCAGAGGGCGCCAAAACAACAGCACAAAGTCACTGTCACGGCAGGCCAACTATTCCTCCTCTTGTGCCAGGCGGCCCCAGCCAGCAGGTACACCAACCACACATGAAGCAGCTCTTTGAATAATACAATATCATATAGAATATCTAGAAATAAGCAAAATAATAATAATAAAAATAATAATAATAAATGTTACCACGGTTTAAAAAAAATCTAAATAAAATACTTGTTTTGATCAAATGTATGTATTTTTTAAAGCATTTAAAAACAACCATTGTCCAACATGATGTAAAAAAGTAACCCAAACAATAATTAAAGGTGGAGTATATTTTATAAATAAAATATAACATACAAGAGTACATTTTAATATGAAACAAACTGCATGGGTGTCCCTAAACTGATTAGAATGCCAAAGAATAAAGGTAGACTACACTCCACAGCACATAACTCAAGGTTTGAACAGAACGGCCCTCCTCGTCTTTACCTTGTAAATAACTGTTGTTCTACAACCTCCGTTAGTGTGAGAACAGAAACCTGTCCAGGCCAATGGTGGTCACCCAGCCCATCAGCTCACTGGCAGCCAAGCCGCTGGCGCCACCTGCTGGCCAGAGAACCATAAGACCCAGTGTCTCTCAGCTGCTTAAGCCGACCCCTGAGAACAGCAGTGAGTACCTCAGCTATGCTACTCTGAGCCGGCATGGATGGGAAGCCATTGTATTTCTCATAAGTAATGTTCCTGGCGTGTTTCAGGCTCACTGGTGGAGACAGGCCCTGTATTGGGGATTGTCTTTGCTGCCTTTGTTATGGGCATTAGTCTGACAGGAGCACTGTGGTGCATATACACTTACACAGGTGAGATAACCTGGGAAACATCCACGTCGACATTGTGTCTGCTGATGTGTTTCATTGTATTGTTCAGATCTGTTAAAGTAACAAACAAAACACCCGTTGCATGTGAGGGATCTGCCTCTCTATATATGACAATAAATATATTTCAGTCTTTCTGTACTTTTCAATGGAAGCGTTATGTCTGTTAAAGGGTCACATCCACTCTCAAGCAGAAGAGGAAGTATTCTTGCAGCCTCAGAGCAGAGCAATGGGAGCCATGGCAACTGGAACCCACCTGCACTGATGGATCTGTCCAGCAGTTCTGTGTAGAGGTAGGTTCTGTCAGGAATGTTGTGTCTTACAATATGCAATAAAGCTCCCATGTATTATATATATATATATATATATATATATATATATATTTATGGATAATCTTAAAAGATGCAAGATTATTTCTATTTTGTGTATATATTTATCTTGACTTCATGTATTCATTTATTGTTTACGTTAAAAGGGACAAACTACATGAATAAACAAATATAAATATACCATAGTTAGTCAAAAGTTTTAATTTTAGTTAAGTTCCTTTGTCTGATGTTGTTAGTAATAATTTGAAATTAATTTAAAAAACAAATACAATATGTACAATAGTTTTAAAATAAATACTTCAATGTGACAAAATGTATACGGTATAATAGAGTTAAACAATATGAGCGAATCAGTTAAAACAATATCAGTATGTTTAATCAGTATATCAGTTTTGACTTTTCCTAAATCAATCTTAATAATGTTTTGAATACATTATGTAAGTGTTATTTCTCATTATATTATTCCTAACAAATAATTACATTTTAGAACAAACAAAAACATAGGTGCCATATTAAAATGTTTGGCCCTTTTAAAGAACTGGAAGATGGTGTTTTAGGGCCACAAAAAATAGGGTTTTAAGAATAGTCATAAATGTACAAAAATAAGTGGCTCAAATGCCGAAACACTGAGATTATATAAAGATATTATATATATTTTATATATAGCATGAAAGGATACAGTAGTACACTTCATTGTGAATTATAGGGTACTAATGGATGATACACACTAGGCAGTGATAGTGTATATCATCCACTATAGTGCTTTGTACAACATGTATAGCATAAACTATAGCATGCTAGAATCGTGGAAGGTTAAAAACAGCTATCAGTCTTGTAATTATGCCACGCATTAAACGATTTTGCCATTTTCCATAGATCGTTGTTACCCTTATTTAACTGAATCACACACTGGATAATGTCTAGTCTACACACTAGACAGCTGTAAGATCACAGAGAAAACAGGATGTCAAAGTGATGCAGTGCAAAACAGATTGTTGTGGTTCTACAGTACTGGCATTACCCAAGCACCTGTATGTGATGAAGATATGTATGTATGGCTAAACAATTTGTGTTTTGTCTTCTTACAGGGTTTCTTACAGGGTGCATGTATGTGTGCGTGTGTGTGTGTGTGTGCGTGCGTGTGTGTGTGTGCGTGCATGCGTGCGTGTGTGTGTGTATGTGTGTAATGTATGTAGAGAGATACACTACAAAATTGTCTTTTCACATGTGCAACATAGATGTGTTAATTTGTATGTGTCTACGAAACATAGTTCATGTCAATGTGTAAATAGCAGTAGAGTCAGTCCATGCAGTATTGTGAGAACTCAGTATTGTTTTCGAGAGAATCAGGAATCACATTACCGTATTTGAGGCTTGGGGTGTTCAACAGATTTATATAAAGTATTTATGTCCTACGATGTATAATAAGAACTGTTTTTGAAAGGAGTCGTTAATATATGTATTTGTGTTTTGACTATATATATATATATATATATATATATATAAAATTTGGGTGTGCATTAAATGAGCAAGGATACACAACATTTTGACTTATTGTATTTCATCATTGACAGCTCCTACAGTATAATGTGGTTATTAAAAAGCATGTGTGACCCAATGTATTATAGCAGTAGCACTGATGCATCCGTATCAAATACAGGTCTGTCTCTCTGGCGTCACGTTCGCGTGTACTCGCTGGCGCTGCCATAGCCACACTGAGTCTCTTGGTGGCGCTGTAAGTCTACCCTGCGCTGGAAGCCAAGCTGGCAATGAGAGCAGCTGAACGGACAGTAGCTGCTGTGCTTGCGGCTGTGGGTGATGAGATTAGAGCTCTGACTGAAGGCTTTACCGCACACAGTGCACACATGAGGCTTCTCACCTAAAGAAAGAAAGCGGGATTTTAGACATTACGTGGTGCAAAATGTATGCATCCAATTAAGGTTCCTAAATATGTTAAAATGTAGCATTTCAGTACTAAAGATGACCCAATGTAGGCTTTACGCTATAAAACTTTTTCACAGAAATATAAAATGTACTAGTTTTGCCAAGCCCATCCAAAACCAAAAGCGAGAAAGCAGCTGATCCCATGGATTTGCTGATACAACAGGTTTAGACCACTAAAATAAACTATTACTGTAACAGAAACTGCATTCTGCAGCAGCACTATTTATAAAGCGGTGCTTTATGTGATTTCTGCAACTACAGCGGGAAATTATTTCAATTACTGAGCTTTCATTAACGGCAGTAGTTGCCACTTGTGATCAGTCAATTACCAATTTGTCCCATTCAGCTTTAAATGTATAGCGCATGTAGCTGTATGTTGCTATAGCCTATCATCTCTTATATTCGAACAATACATTTAAAGAGTTTGTGAATAATTGTCTCTTTGCATAGTGTTAATAGTACATATGCATGTGCTAATCACTGCTATAGTGCCGCAATGTCATGAACGGTATTTCCCCCACATCTTCAGGAGCTTATTACTCATGTTTTGTCATGTACTCCCACCTGTGTGAATGAAGGTGTGTTTCTTCATGTCCGACTTCTGGTGGAACCTTTTGCCACAGTATTGGCAGGGGTATGGTCTCGTGTCTGAGTGAATGAGAAGATGGGTGGACAGGGTGGATGAACGCTTGAACACCTTCCCACACACCTTGCAGGTGAAGCTGCGCTCCTGGACACACACACAAACAAAATAGAAACACGTTATAGTTCTTTCAGTGTCATACTAAGTGCACACTGTAAACCATTAGAGTTGGGTGTCGTACTTTAGCTCTCACTTTGTTTCTTAAGGGACTGCAGTTGTAGGGGAAGAGGGCTACATCTCTGCCAGAGGTCAGTGTTGCCAAAGGGACAGACAGTGTGTTCTGAAGGTGAGCCCCCAGACCACCTCTCCCTGACAGGACTTGAGAAATAGACTAGGGAATGAAGAGAGAGAGAGAGAGAGAGAGAGAGAGAGAGAGAGAGAGAGAAAGGACATTTGTTATACGATACAAGTCATAATGCAAAAAAAAAACAAAGCAAAAGATGTTCAAAATGTAATTCACTCCTCATCACACTATTTATAGAGCAAACCCGCCTGTCTTTGACTTTAAATATGTCACAAAGCCCTGCCACGCAAGTGCTTCCATTATCTTTTCCCCTGGTTCTATCTCTCAGCACAACAGTTCATGTTGTCAGTTCATGTTCCCGCCAAACACACCTGAGTATATGCACCGCATGCAATTTTAGTATACTTAATGATTTAAGTAGCTAAACTTAACTGGTTGAAGGCAATGAGTTACACCAAATGGTTTGAGTTAACTATACTAGCCAAGTTTTCAGTTTAAGTATATATATATACTTATATATATATATATATATATATATAAGTATATATCACTTTAGACATATGTGTTTATGACACTTAAATCCTTAATTTTAGTATACATAATGATTTAAGTATAGCTAAACTGAAATGGTTGAAGGCAATGAGTTACACCAAATGGTTTGAGTATACTTGCCAAGTTTTCAGTTTAAGTATACAGTATATCACTTTAGACATATGTGTTTATGACAATTAAATCCTTAATTTTAGTATACTGTATGATTTAAGTAGCTAAACTCAAATGGTTGAAGGCAATACATTACCCCAAATGGTTTGAGTTAACTATACTTGCCAAGTTTTCAGGTTAAGTATATATCACTTTAGGCATATGTGTTTATGACACTTAAATCCTTAATTTTAGTATACTTAATAATTTAAGTAGCTAAACTTAAATGGTTGAAGGCAATGAGTTACACCAAATGGTTTGAGTTAACTATACTTGCCGTTTTCAGTTTAAGTATATATCACTTTAGACATATTATGACACTTAAATCCTTAATTTTAGTATACTGTATGATTTAAGTATAAACTCAAATGGTTGAAGGCAATGATTTACACCAAATGGTTTGAGTATACTTGCCAAGTTTTCAGTTTAAGTATACAGTATATCACTTTAGACATATGTGTTTGACAATTAAATCCTTAATTTTATTATACTGTATGATTTAAGTAGTTAAAAACTCAAATAGATGAAGGCAATAAATTACCCCAAATGGTTTGAGTTAACTATACTTGCCAAGTTTTCAGTTTAAATATATATCACTTTAGGCATATGTGTTTATGACACTTAAATCCTTAATTTTAGTATACTTAATTATTTAAATAGCTAAACTTAAATGGTTGAAGGCAATGAGTTACACCAAATGGTTTGAGTTAACTATACTTGCCAAGTTTTCAGTTTAAGTATATATCACTTTAAGGATTTAAGTGTCATAAACACATATGTCTAATTTTAGTTTACTTAATGATTTAAGTAGCTAAACTTAAATGGTTGAAGGAAATGAGTTACACCAAATGGTTTGAGTTAACTATACTTGCCGTTTTCAGTTTAAGTATATATCACTTTAGACATATGTGTTTATGACACTTAAATCCTTAATTTTTGTATACTGTATGATGTATGCCAAGCTAAACTCAAATGGTTGAAGGCAATACATTAGGTGTTTGAGATAACTATACTTTTACAGTGTACCTTTTCACAGAGGCTACATTTACTGACATGTGTCTTGAGGTCGGTGTGTAATGTATGGCTGAGTAAGAGGAAGACGAGCCTCTCCAGCGCTCGCTCTCTTTCAGATCCCCAGGGACAGTCTGTTGACATGGGGGGTTGCTGTGGGGGGTCGAGACTCACGGTGGGCTCTGCTGTGTGGAAAATGAAACGATGAGAAAGGCTCATCAACCTGAGGTTTTCTGATTTTTTTAAATGTATTTACACAAACGTTTAGCCTTCAAGCAGAGAACACTTTGATCACTAGCACTATTAACATCACACAGAGACACTATATTAAACAACTTTTGATAAGTTCAAATAGAAAGGCTATCCTCAATGGCTAAATCATTATAGTGTAACTTTAATTAGTTATAAATAGCAGCTAAACTGACATTAGGAGGGAAAAGAAGTTTGAGATTATTGTTTTAACAAAGATTGAGCTTTAGGACATCACTTTATGATGTCCTCCCTAGCTCTTGACATCTCCCCCCACTACAAATCATCACATGGCTTCATGTAATTCCACAGTGTTTCCCTTAAATAGCAGCTACAGTCCATAATGTCCTGGTTAGAGACTATGAAGGTTAATATGTGGAGGTACCGTGGGCACTGGCTGCTATCCCTGTCCGTGTTGAGCAGGTATCAGCCAGGGAAGATGAAGACTGTAGAGCATTTCTCCTATGGGGCCACGTCCCATGTGGCAGGTTCTGGGCGGTGTGCTCATGAGCCTGGACGTAAGCCTGGGGTTGGACCATCAGCTGGGCCTGGGGCTGATCTCCTGGAGCCGTGGGGGTGGATAAGCGCTCTCTGACCTTGGCAGGGCGAGTCAGATAACAGACGTTCTTCTTGCTCTTGACGAGGAACGAGCGAGGCATGGTTGTATGGCAGGGCTAGTGGGAGATGAGGGTTAGGACCCGGCCTAGAGAGTGAATGAGACTAGGGAGGAGGCACTAATCTCATGTCACCCTCTAAGTAGAGCTCCCCACTGTTGTTGGCAGTGCATGTACACACCTGTTGATGGATGTTCAGTTGAAATGCTGGAGTCTGAGGTTTACGTATCAAAGACGGCACAGCCACCTGCACCCAACTGCAGGGCTTTCTCTGAGGATAACCCTGTTGTGGTATCAATGCCAGACAATGTTCAAACTGAAATCATAGCTGCACTATTTATTGAAATTCCACTTTATATCACTCCATCTGATAGCAGCACGTTTGCATTATCAGCAGTTGGCTGACATTCTTATTTGGAGCAACTTGCAACACTCCAATCCATTTTCTATTTTAGGTAATCGGCAGTCAAAATTAAAATACAAATATGTACACAGTAGAAAGTGATTATATGTCTTCTTATGATATTGTAAAACAAAACAAAATTTCAAAGAGAATAATAGTATGTCATATATTTATAGTACAATTATTTATAGTACAATTATATCAACAAAACCTTTTGTGAACATCGTAGAGGCAATGGGACGGGACTTATTTGTGTTTACTTTAAGAGTAAGGCAATTAATGCTGCCTTAATCTGAGTTGCCTCTAAATTGATAATATATGTGGTTAATAATGTTGACTAATATTTAAGTATAACATAAATATATATTGTTAATATTGTTGACTAATATTTACGTATAACATTAATGTAATCGCAGCCTAAACCTAACGTCATCCAATTCACTCAATTCAAGCGTGTCGTGCCTATATTCACATATTTAATGATTGTACATGTTTTTGAATTGTTAATTATTTAATCTGGTATATTTAATTATGCAATTTTAACTATTACTCTGATACTGATTCACCATTATTGCCAAATGGAGGACAGAAACAAAATTGAGAATCTTACCTTTGAGAAGAGTCTGTGAGCGCTGAGTGTTCATGTGTCTTAGCACTTGGTGACATCCTCTTTTCTCTTTCTCACACCCATTAAAATAAGCAATGATAGAGAGATTTGACATGATTTTAAAGATGGCTGCTGCTGATAATTTGCCCTTCAGCTTGGTAGCAACCCATTAGAACATCCAAGCTGATCTGTAGACACAAAACCTATGAGATTTAAGAGAAAATAAGACACACAGGTCTGGGAAAATGAAAGATTTCAACTGCAATTTATAAACTTAATAATATATATAATATATACCAATAAATTGTTTTTACTTACATTTTTAAATAATGCAGCCTAGCCTTTGCAATTGTTCCTTTGTGGCTGTAGCTATATAGCTAGTATCATGCTGCTACAATGACTCCAGTGGTAATACTGAATGTAATGACAGTGAGCTGCGTGTAAAGGTGAGTAGGTATGCAGGTTACATGTGAGTAATATTCTCATGTGAACCATAGGACCTTTAACTTACTTTGATATTTGTATTTGTGTGTCATGTGGTCCGTGTGGTATGCTTACATCCTACATAGACCGGAGGAGGATTTAGTTCCTTCTACAAATTTTGAATCAGAACTCAACCCTTGAAAAGATTTTTCATCATTAATAAGACTGAGGGGATTTCCTCCAAGAGAAAAGATCTAATTTTATATATTTAAAGTGAGTTTAACTCATTGAGCTGACTCGCTAAAACAAATCTCATGAGCTCAATATCAGTGATTCATAACCTTTTCTTGCCCCAATGTGGTTAATAAGTTTATTAGCATAATACCATAAAACATACATATTATTAAAAAACCACATTTTTAAAAAATCGAATCATTTGTCGCACTGTTGCTCTGTGAATACTCTGTGAGTACAAGATGTCTCCTGAAACCCAAAGGCTTTTGAATGTGGCTGTAGTATGAGAGACAAGCGTTTTGAATGCTGGCATAGGCAGCGTGCAGCGAGCTGCTCGTACCTCGACGTGCTTGGAGAGGAGCCTGCCTGGGTGCTGTGGTTAACGTGGCGGGGGGCTCACAACCCCTCTCCCAAGGCCCGTGAAGAGCGAGACGAGAGAGATGGTGGAGGGGGGCCGGGAGCAGAGAAGGGCAGATTGGTTTGGTGGCTTTTACATCTCGTCTCTTCTGGGGGGTTCATGAGCGTCTTGGTATTGAGATGTGGAAAGCTGCCTTTCTAGGAACCTGGGGGTCTGGGGGGAAGGGTGGAGTGAGATGGAGAGGGGCTCATTTACATTGACTCACATTGCTGTTGTTGTTGCTGCTGTGGAGTTTTACATTTAAAATGAATGTAATATTTAATCTGTGCTTTTGTACATTGGCAAAGTATGTAGAAGGTGCTTAAGTATGGCAAGTAGTATGTGCGCGTACACACACGCACACACGCACGCACACACACAGATAGAGAGACATAGAGAGAATATACTGTAGTAGTTTTATGTAGGATATGAGTATTGTCTCACGGTAGTAAGAGAGAAAATAACATGAATTTCATGAAAAAGCAATAAAGGTAGTATATACTTATAATATAGCCATTATTAAATTAATTAGACTGGATAAGATAGCTGTCAGTACTGTATCGGCTACTCTTCCTGGGGTCCACATAGCAGAGAGGAAAGGTTATGATAAATAATAACAAAATTAATAATGATTGTGAATGAATATAAATTATACTATAAAAATATATAAAATAATGATAATATATTTATTTATTTATATTTATATCAAGACTTCTTCCGCACATGTTTATAGTCACAGGTCACTTGGTGTTGATCTGTGTAGCTGTTGTGGCTGGGGGCAGTGGTTTCAGACTGCGGGGTCTGATCTGGTGATCGCTGTGCCACTTTCTCACGGCTGAGCGGTTACGCTTCTTTTACCACGCCCACCCGTTTGAGAGTCATTTCTTTGCACTTGCCAGCGCTTTCCGTCACATTATGGCCATTGTGTTAAGGTCAATGCAAGTGCAGCATGCACACGTCTTTAATCTGAAATAATGATTTCTTGGTCTTCTTTCTGGTGATTTGTACACTATAACTATACTGTACGTGTATTTGATTTCTATCACGTTAATAATAAAAGGAAAACTGTGTATGTTCAGGTGTATAAAGACATGTAAATAGAGTAGAAATACTTACTGACAAAGTGGCATAGGGGATTCCCATGTACTTTTACAGGTCAAAGCAATTGTAAAAAATGTAGCACAGCTTTGCGTGAGAATGCAACATATAAACAATAACAAAATCTGTATTTACTTGCAATGGGGTACAATGAATCATAACAGCTTTCCATACCACAAAGCTGTACTAGAAAACCCACAGCACTCATAACCAGGCATATACTCCTACTAAACAGGAAATAACTAATTTGCTGAGGCACTTTCAAATGTAGACTATCATAGCTTCCCATTGTAGTTGTCACATTACTGAGAGCATAGCTTAGTTATTTAGTGAGCATAGTGTATTGTAAAAATAATGTTAGTTCAAGATGTTGGCCATCACACCAACTTAGAAATACGATGACCTCACCCTCCCTCTCTGCCAGTCGTAGAAAGATCCCACTCCCACATGGAAATATGAAGAGCATTATTGCTGAGATTTCTCTGTTGTGGGTGGAGAGCGGGTGTGAGAACTCTAAAGTTGCATTATACCCACCAGATAGGTTAGTACATTATGCATACATGGTGGCAATTCCAGTGGCATGAATCATTTGAAAAGGGAGACAACATTCATTTCTGAAAAAGAACATTATTTGAAGTGCTAAAGAATTACCTCATAGCATGTGAAAAGTTCTACAGTACGTTTTTATTCAGCAAATACAATGATTTTATGTTTTTATGGAAGTTTGATTGTAATTGCTAATGCACAAGTTTGACGTTAAATATTTCAGAGCAAAATACTTTAATTACTTGTACTGTTTTGTATTTGCACAGAAATATTATAAGGTTAGAATATTTAATCACTTCTCTACATTTCCATCATATTACTTTCTGGATTAAATAAATCATGTTGACAGTAACAGTACTATTACTTATAATATGTTATCTCTTCTCACAGTAAAAAACACATTATCTCACAAGAGAAACTATTGATAAGCTGCATTCATATAAAATGCGTTAAAATAGCATGTGATTATAAATGTTTGACACACAAGTGGAGGAATAACATTTTCTATGATTTATAGAAGAATATAGAATACGTCTCACCCTGTTGCTTACATTGAAATCTATTACTTTGTGGCAGTGGGTCCAAGGGGTTGCAAGGTGATATTGGGGGAAATCACAAGATGATGATTTGATCAAATCAAATAATGTGTATTTATTTATATAGCACATTTCCTACAAAATGTATACAATAAAAAAAAAGTATTAATCAATAAAACAATAACATACGTAAAACATATCTCTGAACAGAATATAGCTCTGAATGTAACATAATAATATTAATAATAATAATACTAATAAAACTAATAATAATAGGATTATGATAATGATGATGATGATAATGATGAGGAACTATTTCCTCTTTAATTCAATCTATTCATGTTAGGGCGTTAGCTAGCTAACTTGTTAGTTGCTAACTGAAGCACCTCTTTTTGGTAGTCTTGGCTCAGAAAGTTATTAAACGGTGACATGTTATGGGACTATGATGTAGGCCTAAGGTTGAGCATCTTTTGCAGGATGGACATGCTGCGGATCACACATCACACCCCACCCAAAACTCATGAAGTGTCACGAATAGAGGTGTGAAGCCACATGCTACTACAAAGGGCGTTGTTTGGACTTCAGGACCTCACACAGAAGATCAATTCAAACAATGTCAAGTTCTCTACCTTTGAACTAAAATGTTCAGATGATGGGAATAGTCTTTTGAAGTATCTATGTTTGAATGAGTTTATTGTTTATTCTTCATATCACTACATATATGTATTATGGTAACCTAATACTGTATATCTATTAAGATTACATTAGCCGAAACATATAAATGTAATGGTAAAGTCCTTCTCTTATATTGTAGAGCAACAGTTAAAGCACATCTAGGCCTACCTCCATGAAGAGGCATAACAGGCAAAGCAGCGACACACAATCAAAAATAACATTCAATTATTTGTAATTCAGTAAATAGTAATATTAACAAAGTGACGAACACTGCTCGTTTCAACAAAGGCCTAGACCATTAGGTTGTTTTATTGTTCATTTGGAACAATAAAAATAACGTCTTCATATTTTTTTTTTTATTGTAGCATAATGTTCTTGCAAATACACGTATTTTATTTAGTAGATATTGAACAACAGCTGCAGGTCTGTCTGGAGCCCACTCCAGACTGACCTCCTATGTAGGCTATATATTCTCACCATGCCTTATTGTTGCTTAATCTGAGTTTTGGATCGTAGAATGGCAGTGAAACCTGGTCAAAAAGGTCCCACGTGACTTTCTATCTGGGGCCCCAGCAACAACAAATGTTGCAGAACAAAAAAATCAGACTGGGACTCGAATAATTATAAACTGAGATCTCTTATTAATTTGTTTGGAAAAACAAGAGTTTGTTGAAAAATGTAAAATGGTGGAAATGTAGATAAGAGGTAAACTACGCTAATAGATAAGTGCGTCTGTAGCAGCTCAATACATTTTGTATTGAAAGCTGCTTTACCTAATCCATGCGCTTTAGGTTACAGCACGAAGTTGCCGTGACCCCTGGTGGACATAACGTGTAAATACAAAAAAGGCAATGGCACATTAATTTTCAGGAGACGTGTGGGTAAAACGCAAACATTATTTTTGGCATTCATAAAGTAGACATATTTCATAAAATAAACTATAGACATAATGTTTATAGTGAAATGAGCAGCCTACCCTATGTAGCCTATACGTGTGCATGCATGTAAACATAGTTTTGTCAACACACACCACCATCAATGTGAAATTCCACACGTCAAAACAATAGTTATGGACAACATAAAATAAAACGTTATGAAACGTTTTAACTTGTTTACTTAAACTTCAGCCATAACTGGTTTCAAGTTTTAACCGGATTGCTGAATTAAATTCCTTCGTCGTCATCCTCCATTGTCCTGACAACCTCTGAAGAGCGCCCCTCTGCCCGTCTCTGCCAAGTTAAAAGTTCCCAGCACAGCGTAGGGAATTGTCACAAGAAAACTGGACAGCTCCTGTTTTGGGGTCTAGGTCTAGCTGCCGGTCACTCCGTCTATTCACTATTTAGGAGAAGAGGGTGAACGATTGACAGGGGAAAAAGTTCAGGTAGGACAATGAGATGTGGCTGTACATTATACGTTGATAAGATATAGGTCTACAAGTTCAGGTAGGACAATGAGATGTGGCTGTACTTTATACGTTGATAAGATATAGGTCTACAGTGGGCCAGACAGAAGTGCAACTACTTTATAGAATTTCTAAAACAGTTACTCAAAATAATTTATATTTATTTATTCTAATTTATTTTATTAGCTTGATTAGTTTATCGGGTTGTTGAAGGTTTCTCTTTACTGTTTCATTCCACCTTGTTTATAAATAATTATTTAGTATAGGCCTACATAAGCTGGTAAGCAATCATGTGATCTGCAGTTCTGGTGTTGCAACAGAACTCCAACATAAGCTCTAACTCTGTCTGGCTCTGTTATACTTGTTGCATTTATACAGTATAACCTTAAACTGTTTATCAAATTAATTAGTATCTATTATTTTTTTGTTGGTTTGTGAGGGTTATGTTGTCTCTTTGTTTTCCTCTTTACTGTTCTAATTCCATGTTTATTTCCCCTTCAGACAATGAAAGGAGGTGCAGGCTCATGCTACAACACTATACTGTACATCAGTGGATGTGAGAGGCTCTGATCTTCACCGCGGACAACCCGTGTTAGCGGCCAGACGGTGCCATGTTTACCCTGTCAGAGCTTGTTTGTCTGAACGAGCGGCACAGCAGCTTCAAACTGCTGAAGCCATGGTGGGAGGTGTTCATGGACTACCTGGTGATCCTTATGCTAATGGTGTCTATTCTGGCCGGCACGGTCTTGCTGTCCAGAGACCGGGTCATTTGTCTTCCTGTAGACCCCATCACAGCCTCCACCTCTTGTAACCAAAGCTCTTACACCACTGGTGGTGTGCCACTACCCCTCAACACTGGGAAGGCCTCTAACCAGGTGCAACACCGCAGCAAGCCAAGCTCTGGTGTTGGTGAGGGGAGACGCACCCATCTGGTCTACCAGCAGTACATCTACATTAGCCAGGTACTGGCCCACAACACTTCGGCTATTATGTAACACTCCTCTCTTCTTATGCGGTAGTGTGTGAGGTCTGTTATACTATATGTTTTAAGCTACTTACTATAAACTCAATTCAAAACGAAACCTCTACCTTCAATCTTTTTGTCAAATTCACCAAATATCTCCTCGCATTTCGCTATCTTACCATTCTCTGTGCGTGCTGCAAAAATAATCAGGTACTTCTACACAGCCCTGGCTCTGTAAATAGCAACATAAACAACACAGCCACAGTACTACGCTTTGCTTCACAATATGTTTCAATGTGTGGGACGGTGCTGCGGAAGGATATTGTTTTGATTTGAGCTTGAGGCTAGCTGTAGATCCATACATACAACACAGCAGGCCAGGGAGGTGAGGTCGCGACCCTTGTGAGTTCACTGACATGTCCATATCATGCAGGTGTGCTACCATGAGGCGTTGCCATGGTACTCCCGCTTCTCCCCCTACATGGCCCTGCTGCAGACGCTAGTCCTGCTAGCCTGTGGCTCCTTCTGGTTCCACTTCCCGCTCACGTCGGCCCGCATAGAGCACTTCCTCACCATCCTGGGCAAGTGCTGCGAGTCTCCGTGGACGTCCCGCGCGCTGTCCCGCGCCGCCATGCAAGAGGACATCGCCGCCCGGAACGAGGAGACGCTGAGACACCCCCCGCGGCCCGCCCAGCCCTCACCCTCGGGCTCTCACTTCACACAGCCGAGCGCGGACTTGGCCGCCGACAGCCCCCCGCGGAAGAGGGAACAGAGCTCTGTGCCCCCCTCGCCCTGCCCCTCCACGCACTCCTGGGACTCTGCCGTGTCGACCGCGCCACTGCTACCCAGGGCTGCTGCCCCCACCCCTGCACCCCTACTGGAGCACACTAGCGGTGCCAGGCGGGCGGTGAGTCTGGACAGGAGCGATGGGGAGCAGGCCAGGGCGCTGTTTGAGAGGGTCAGGAGATTCCGCTCCCACTGTGAGAGCTCTGGCGTCATCTACAAGGTGAGATGAACACATGCATGCTTATTAGCATAGCTAGTTAGCTTAAAGGCGGGCTTAGTGAGTATGGAGCAGGGGTGGGCAATAATTTATACTTGAGGACCACATAAAAAATGTCAGAGAACACCGCGGGCCACATTACTTTTTTAACCAACAAGCTAAAACATTTTCAAATAACACAAAATAGTTAACTTGCATATTACATTAATTTTCATAATCAAACGTTCAATTAAACAATATATATTTTTTAAGCAGCAGTAAATAAAGTAACACATTCTGCAGAGTTCGTCAAGTCATTTCAAAATGTTTGATGTACCTGGGGGGCCAGGTAGAATGTCTGGACACCCATTGGCTGGTATAGTCAGCGTTGTGTGGTGCGTCTGCACGTCTTTGTTTATGTTCCTGGTTACAGAGCCCGGGCTGTGAACTAGCACAGCACACATGCACACACACAGAGCTGACAGCTAGCGGGTCATAAGGAGATATATCCGCTGAGTTTGACACAAAGTGTATTCGCCTACCATCTCTGACCTCACCTTTAAGCCACGTCCGGCGGTACCACGTGCACGTTGCCTCTTCTCCAGGTGTACCTGGCTCAGACCGTGTTCAAAGTGTTCATGGTGACCGTGACCATGAGCTACAGCATCCCTCTCCTGGACTCTATCACCCTCATGCACACCTGTCACTCAGGGGACCAGGCCCTGCTGGGCTACAGCACCTTCGAGTGTGCACACACGCTGGCCTCTCTGCTACACAAGATGGTGGTGGCCTACCTGACCCTGGTGGGGCTGTACGGCCTGCTCAACCTTTACACCCTCGGCTGGATTCTACGCAGGTTGGCTCACGTTTACCTGTACATTTCTCCAATGCGGCGCACGTGCACTGCAGTTTGTTGTTGTTGAACTGGTGATCAGATTAGAGAGGGTGTGTGTGTGTGTGTTTGACAAAGATTAGGGGGGGGGGGGTTACATATGCTGTGGGATGCTAATTATTAGAGAAACCACAGGGATTATATCAGAAACTCCAGCATTGGAACTTGCTCCTACTGTAAGCTCCTACTGTAAGCATTCATACGCTTGCTCCTAAGCATGTCTTGTATGTGTTTGTGGCCCTGTTTATTGCTTAGCTCCTTGCGCCAGTATTCCTTCAATGACCTGAAAGGGCTGTGCTCCATCAGAGATGTACCAGACCTGCGAAATGACCTGGCCTTCCTCTTGCACATGGCCGACCAGTACGACCCCTTGCTGGCCCAGCGCCTGTCTGTGTTCCTGTCCCCCGTGAGCGAGACCCGGCTCCTGGAGGAGAACTTGGAGCAGAGCTGGGGGGTGGAGAAGCTGCGCTCCATGGTAGCAGTGGGTGCGGACGGGCAGTCCAAGTTGCAGCTGGTGGCTCTGCCTCGGCTTCCCCTGGCCCTGTACTCCCTCAGTCACCTGCAGGTCTTGAAGTTGGAGCTCATCACTGACGCCAAGTTCACGGCGCAGCTGGCCAATATGGCTTCACTGAGGCCAGTTTGTAGTTGGTTTTGTTTCACACATGTCCTTGATGTCTGACGTGGCGCCTATGAGCATTGCATGATCCCATGTGATCTATTATGTTAAACTAAATGAGTGGTTCTTTAACCAGTGGTTCATGCTGTAGTTTGTGGTCAACTGTATATTTACACACATATACACACATATATATATACTGTGTGTATATATATATATATATATATATATACACACACAAATATAGGTCAAGATAATATTGACATGTCATAGATTTATTCTTAAACTAATTATTGATTTAAATAATAAATAAAATAGCATTTAGTCTGAGTTAAATAAATATATATAGCTATCATAAATGTACAGTTGTTGTGTATAATATATTCTGCTTTCAAAAGTCATCCGCAATTAGCACTTAAATGCAAATTTCTGGTGCGTGTGTGTGTTGTGTGCTGTGTGTGGGGGGGCATCCACCTAGCATTTTACTGTCCCATTCACTCTTATGCCCCTGGGTAAAATTAATTCATTCTCATGTAGACCTATTAATAATGTTGATAGGCTAACCTAGACTTATAGTCTGCTATCTGCATTAGAAGTAATATATTTTCTGCGGCTCCAGGCAGATAAATATATACATTATATCTGTGGGCACAAATGGCTCTTTTGATAGTAGAGGTTGCAGACCCCTACTTTAGTGTGGTGTAAACCCTCACATTGAGACAAGATCTCTGTATATCTGCCAGTGCCACTGATGCCTTCATTGTCCCCATGGTGACTAATGCTTCAACAGGGAGCTGCACCTCTACCACTGCAGTGCAGCTGTGGATCCTGCTGCCCTCGGGGTGCTCCAGGAGCGCCTAGAGGCCCTCCACCTCACCTTCACCCAGGCCACAGAGATCCCTGCCTGGGTCTATTCCCTCCGGGGCCTCTACGAGCTTCACCTCTCTGGGGGTCTGGGCTGTGACGGCAGCAGCAGTGGAGGCCACGGCTGGGCTCTGAGGAGCCTCCGTCAGCTACGGCGCCTGCGAGTGCTGGTGCTCCAGGGCACGTTGCAGCGGGTTCCCGGGGAGCTGTGCGAGGTGGCAGGGAGCCTGGCCAGACTAGAGATCCACAACGGCGGCTCCAGGCTCCTGGCGCTGACCGGTCTGAGGCGGGTGGCCGGCTTGACGGAGCTGCACCTGCAGGGCTGCCAGCTGGAGCGGCTACCTTCGGCCTTGTTTGCCCTGAGCAACCTGCACACTCTGGACTTGCAGAATAACAGCTTGCGAACCCTGGAGGAGCTGCTGAGTCTGGCTCACCTCCGACGGCTCTCCTGCCTCAGGCTGGCCTACAACCGCGTGCTGGCCCTGCCTGCCAGTGTGGCCACACTGCGGGCCCTGGAGCTTCTGGACCTGGCTAACAACCATCTCCAGAGCCTGCCCCCGGCACTCTTTACTTTGCACCGCCTGCGCAGGCTGTTGCTGGCCGGCAACCTTCTAGAAAGGCTGCCGGCGGAGATTAGAGCCCTGCAGCTGCTCACAGAGCTGGATGTCAGCAGCAACAGGTTGGAGAGCCTGCCCCCAGAGCTTTTCAGCTGTTGCACAGAGCTGCGCATCCTAAACATATCTCACAACTCCCTGGGGTCTCTGCCTCCAGAGCTGGGGGCTTTGAGGCAGCTGTTCAGGCTGGACGTGCGCAGCAACAACCTGGAGAATCTGCCAGCAGAGTTGGTCTACTGCTCAGGGTTGTGTGGAGGGGGTCTGCTTGCTGAAGATGTGCTGTTACGTTCTTTGCCTCACCATGTCAGAGAGGGTTTGACCCTCACAGGCTCCCCTACTGGCAAATCTGCAGAATTGGACTCTTGGACTGAGTCTGACTATTTTACATACTTGTCACCTGCGCAGTGGAGTTTCTCCTCTGCTGTGGAATCACGGATATAGACCTATAAAGTCTGATCAGCTGTTTACATGAATATTGTTGTGTTTACTAATCTTATATTCTAATCTACATTTGCAGCAGGATACCAGGTGGCTGGTGGCAGGATTGTTTATTATTGATTTTGTATATTTAATCTAATTCATCAATAATGACACAGGACTTGTCAGATAATCACTGCTCCAATTATACTTTGTATTACAGTATAGATTAGAGTAAATTGAATAGCAGTATCAACTCTATTGTTTATTTTTCTGCTACCCAAGTTAAACAGAGGAAAGGTATATCAGCAATTACTGTTAACAGTTTATACATTATTTTGCATGATTTATTCTGCTACTAGCCTAAACAGTTAGTTCCGACCAAGTGATTTGATTGGACAAGAGGCAGCCAATAGACTTTTAACCATGCAGGTATCACACCGCTTTACCGACATTCTAATAACTGTTACTAATTAAAAAAAACTTATGATATTAATAACATTTCTCACTTAACAGATTTTACCTCACTAGTTGCATGTCAATGTAGAGAACTACATCATGATACAAACGTGGATGTATTGGATACAAAGCAGCTGACCTGAAAACGTATGTAACAAGCTAGCATAATTATGTGTTGCTTGGTAACAGTCCAGCCACGTATTTGTACAGAACCAGAGAGACTCTGTTAATATGTTAATATAAGTTTAGAATAGTTTAGAATAAGTTTAGAATTTTATTTGTGTTAAATAAATTAAACATTAAACAAACAAACACATACTTTTCTGTGCTTATTTCTATTATTAACGGCTGTGATGATTATCTACCGAATCACAGCCGTACGATATTCAGTTTAAAACGCACCCTCTCGTATTTCAGTCACCTCTGGGGAAAGTGGGGTTTGCGAGTCTCTGGCATTGTGATGATTTGGGGGTCATGGACTGAAAAGTTAACCCTGGACTGTCATTTTATAACCCTGACTGGTGGTTTAATTAAAAACCTGGCTTTAGGTAGGCAACTGTATGTTTCACAGCAACATTGATGTGCTGCTGAAATAACAAGCTATTAGCCCAGAATAAAAAACTTGAATAAGGGCATTAACAAGTGAGCAAGTAAACTGAACTAAAACTGCTGCAAAACTTATTTTGCTTTCATCCGTGAAAGAGCTCCATTCATTTACAAGAGAGCTGAGTCAGGTAACAAAACAGCCACAGCCCTTTTAAGCGGGATTTTTAATTCCGTATGTACCACATTCCATCCATCCATCCATCTTCATCCGCTTATCCAGAGTCGGGTCGCGGGGGCAGCAGCCCCAGCACGGGACCCCAAACCTCCCTTTCCCGAGCCACATTGGAAAGCTCTGACTGGGGGATCCCGAGGCGTTCCCAGGCCAGTG
>JAODTR010025469.1:6663-23213 GCA_025399935.1 Amblyopsis rosae
CCCCCCCCCCCCCCCCCAAAGCAAGTCTTTTTGTTCAGGTAGGATTAAAAAGTGATGTCTTCTAATGTAAGGCCACATCATAATCTGGGTTATTGGCAGCATTACTGCAGTAGCCTAAGATGAGAAGGATCATATATAAACTAGTGTCATCGAATCTAACATTGTCTTTGTTTTACCCATTTAGCATTATGATATGAATGAAAATAAATGTTAGCTAGGGATCAAATAGATCAGCTAAATGAACAAGTTAAGTATGCAGATCTATAAAAAAGGTTTTAAATGTTCTAATATGTGCAATTATAGTTTTGGAGCCATAGCTGCAGCTGACTGTAATTTAAGGGGAAATGACCATGCATTCTCTATTGACCGGCAGCTGTTTTGTAACAATTCACTGTTTGTTATATTGGTTAGTTTGATTGGAATGTTTTAAACGACCTGTCTTGCCAGAGTTCTGCTTCCATTTGTACACTAGAACTCAGCTCAGGCCTGCAGACCTAGACTAGAGTGTGTGCAGTTATAATATGAAGTAGCCAGTCTGCCTCTAAAGTGTGATTCAATCTGGACTACTGGGCATTTTAGGAACTGCAAAACAAATTGTTACCAATTGTTCCTCAAAATTAAGTCAATCTCTTGAAATCTCAGATTCACAAGGACAAGGCTCTGCCAAAGCAATTTAAAGATATGGATTTTGTGTTCACAAACAAAACATAAAATATATAGTCTCCTTTAATATGAGATGACGTCTTTCAAATTACAAATGCATTTAAAAAACATTCTCAGATATTTCTGAATGTATATCATATAATCTACCACATAATATGATTGCTCGCTGACAGTGATATATACTTTTACAAAATTTAATTGTTGACCTAATTAACCATAATTGATCAAAACACTTAACATTCAGTGTTTTGATTTTAATCTGATAAATAAATTGCTTGACAATCTGGTTTATTTTGCCGCACTAACTGCCAATTAATATATTTATTATGCCAGCAACATTTCAGTAAATATCTTTTTACACCTGAAGTGTATTTTGTTTTTACATAGGCTAAAGCAAGTTGATTTGGATAAATCCTCACTGCCCTGCACCTTTCTGCCCTGGTTCCAATGGACCACATATTTCCATCTCCTTGTTTTGAGGAATGCTATATGCATTCTTAAGAATTTATTATAAACAACGGTTTCCCAGTGAGAGTGTGTTTGAAATGCATGCATGCATGTCAGAGACTGGCAATTAAGAAGGCAGCTGCATGGTAGTTTGACTATAGTATTAGTATATGCCAGCATCTTAACAGCAGATAACAGTGCTAGTATTACTAACAAGACAGGATAATTAACAAAAGTATGTTCACAAAAACAAACTGCTGTGGCAATTATCCTAGTGCAATATGTGAGTAGCTTGCCCCATATTTTATAAATCATAATTTATATATATATAAAACGTGCCTTCAGAAGACATGTTTCTTCCCTTCTGCCCCCACCCCTATTTGTAAGCCTGTTTTCAATAATGTTTGAGATTTCTGTTAGCTTATTAGTGTTTCATAAAGCATTGCTGCTCCATAATTACATGTAACACTGGAACACAACACACACACACACACCTACCTGTATCTGACATTCCTGCCTTTCTTGTAGGAGCATAAGGGTCTTGTTAGGGTTAAACGTGCATGTCCACAATACTGTATTACTTGCGAGGACAGACTGAAAGGTCCTCATTTCATCTCATTTCATAAACAGAACTGACACTGGTCCACATAAGTAGGCTATAGTAAAATCCAGGTACATATACACGGTATTTATCTAACCAGTTTTCTGTCTTGACTTAATTATTGCCTGATTTCTCTGATGTCCTCTAACTACAGACCTAATTTTATAAACCTAAAGATGAATCATGGGAGGGGTCACAATGTTTTTTTTAGTTTTTTTTTTACGGTTTTATAAAAGAAAATGCTATGAAATAAAAATATTTGTAATAATTATTTGACTTTGGCATTTTTGTATAAAAATAAACATTTCCAGGAATTTCATTTATGATTGTTCAATGTGAATTCTAAATACTATGCACATGCGGTTAAGTGTATCAGGTTTTTGTTTTCTCAAGCTATCTGTTAAGACCATAAGAATGTGGACAGTATCTACAATGGATGTCAAACAAATTAAAACACCAACTATTAACTTTCCTGTAATTTGTGTATATCTACTGCACTCTCAAACAACTTCTGTACTGCACATAGATCAGTCAGGGTGATCAGACACTGCGTAAAGGGTATGCACGCTAGATGATCCCATGGTAGCTAAGAGCTGCCAGTTCAGCAAGAGGAGCTGAACTGCAAGCCAACCCTTCCAAACTAGTAATATTGGATACTTTCTAAACATACATCCATCCAAGCATGCCTGCTGCTTGATCGTTGGTGTATGTTGTGTGTGTGTGTGTGTGTGTGTGGGGGGGGTCTTTAATTTGGTCTTCAAATGTACATTTACAGCAATTAGCAGACACTTTGATCTGACGCCAACAACAAGAGCATTTGTTGATTCTGTCTTAATACATTGAATGGCAATATTAGCAGTAATGATCTTACTAAGAAATATACCGTTGTTTCAATATATCATAATATGAAATGAGAGCTAGATAGGATTTGTTAAGAATACATACAGTATATTATAGTAAAATGGAGACAAGGTAGAAGGTGTATGTTGCTGAGGTCCATCCATCCATCTTCATCTGCTTATCCGTGGTCGGTCGCGGGGGCAGCAGCTCCAGCAGGGGTCCCCAAACCTCTCTTTCCCGAGCCACATTAACCAGCTCTGACTGAGGGATCCCGAGGCGTTCCCAGGCCAGTGTGAAGATCTAATCTCTTCACCTAGTTCTGGGTCTTCCCCCAGGCCTCCACCCAGCTGGACGTGGAACACTTCCCTGGGTAGTCGCACATCCTTACCAGATGCCTGTACCACCTCAACTGACTCCTTTCCACGCAAAGGAGCAGCGGCTCTACTCCGAGTTCCTCATGGATGACTTGACTTCTCGCCTATCTCTAAGGAAGCCGCCTGGCGCCACCCTCCTGAGAAATACCATTTTGACCGCTTGTTCCCGTGATCTCGTTCTTTTGGTCATGACCCACCATAGAGGAAACAAAAATTGTCTCGGCTCTCTTTTCGTCAAAATGGATGCGGTAAAGTGAACCACCCCAGCTGCTTCAATTCTCTGGCCAATCTCCCGCTCGATTGTCCCTCACTCATGAACAAGACTCTGAGGTGCTTGAACTCCTTCGCTTGGGGTCAGGACTCATTCCCTACCCATTGGCTTCCTGCTGAGAACCATGGCCTCAGATTTGGTGCTATGAGGTCCGACCAGGGCGGAATCCGCATTGTTCCTCTCGAACCCTCTTCTTCAGCACCTTGGAGTAGACTTTTCCAGTAGGCTGAGTAGTGTGATACCCCTGTAATTGGCACACACTCTCTGTTTCCCCTTTTTGAAGAGGGGAACCACCACCCTGGTCTGCCACTCCTTTGGCACTGTCCCCGACTCCCACACAATGTTGAAGAGAAAAAGTAAAATTGCAGGTTGTAGCCCGCAAATTTTTAAGCTAAGTCTGGACAGGATATTAATACAATTACAATAATGTTGAGACAAGCATATAGCAGAGCAGCATGGGACAAACAACATGTAGTGTTCATGTAAGAAATTATGCAGATAGTCAACTAAAAGTAAAAAGTTTAAATAAGTCAATTAAAATTGAATAATGTTTGAAACATTTGTTTTTGAAATATAGCCTATAATATAGCCTATAATTTCCAGTATAGGCTATAGATATAGGCTATATACACAATATAGCCAATTCAATGCTGGAAACACTTCCACGTTGGCTGTGGAATGACGATGTTTCATTCATCATTCTAGCTTACCTGTGTAGACTATCACATGAAAGTAACAGACAGCACAATCTTTCCACAAATATGATGAAATGTGGCATGCGTTAAACTCTTTATCACTATGGATAAATACAATTATGTTGTTTGCAAACTTCCATTGGGTTGCCTCAATCACAAAACCTATGCTATGTTGTGAAACATATAGGAGTTCACATTTAATATCCTAATACGTTCAATTTACAATAAACCCCGATCAATATAGAATATACTTCACGGTAGTTGAAGTATTATATATTTATTGTAAAATTTTTATTATTTTGAATATGTGAATGGTAAGTGTTTTTATGTACACAAGAAAAGGAAACTTGTTGCCAGTGACCAACACAACCAAAGAAAAGATGATTGGCATTGTCAGAAGATTTGGCATGTTTCATGGGCGCATCCCACTCAGCTAAGATGCTCATCCCACAAATGATTGTTACTTTCAAATGTAGCACCATTTAAATGGGAAATAATCCGATTTTCCAATGGTAGTTTATACGAATAATTGCCAAAAAGCATTGGTAAAACAAATCAATAATCTACCAAACACAAACTTTCCTTACGTTTTATTGTTTATTATATTTTCATGTTTTCTTATGTATCCATTATTAGTATTATTATTAGTATTATTATTATGTAACACGAATATTTAGTTATTTGTTCATCAAGAAGTGTACCACATCGCCCCCTATGCCAACCTCAAATTCAAACTGGGACGCCAGACTCCTCCTTCGCCATTTTTTGAGTGTAAACATCCTGCTGATTTAAAAGGACTCCGTTGAGCGGGAGGAAGGCAACTGGCGCCATCTTGGCTGTTTTAATGAGTACAACAGGAGAGAATTCGCTTGGAGGAATTACATAATCATTTATATTTCACTCTACAGGGGGTACCACTGGTATGTAGATCTGCAAAATAATTGCTTGTGTGTTCTAATGTGTATTTTCTAAAAAATAATTGAACATGCACCGTTGCGCTTTATTTATCGCGGCCTTCAGACTACTAGAAGCCTTTAGCCACCAGCTAGCGATACATTAGCCCTCGTGAAAAAGTATGATCAGGTTCTGACGCGCACATTGCTACCGCTGCTTTGTTATCATTTTATGTGCAACCCACATGTATTTTAAAGCTTTGTTTAGTTGAACGCGTCCATCTGATGAGTTGTTATTGCTATCCATATTCACGTTAAGATCAATATATAATTTCGCACTTGTAGCAATTCGTTTATCCCATCTCTGACGGCGCCGATAATTTTCTGGTTTCATCCAGTTCTATATACTTCACTGCACGATTTTTTGGAAATACTTGGTTTTCTCTTGCTTATTTTTTTGCTCGAATATGCTATTATAATAATGCTTAAGAGCACGATATCACTTGAACGTGCCAATGCAACATCATAGCGTGCTGGTTTGGAATGTGTTCTTTCCTCCTGGACGAAAAAAGGCGGAACTTGAATGAAGACTGCGCTTGTTTTGATTATTTAAATCAACATTTTGTTAGCGTACACTACTGGATATACTGTATTTTAGTTAGATTCATTTTATCTGTTAAGACAGAGCAAACCAATTCGTTAAATGTTGGATTTTATTCCGACCAAAAAAGTTACTTATTTGGAGTAAAGAATGCCACACATTTACCGTCTTCATTTATGATTAACGGCACGTCTCGTTAAAATATGAAATGTTCGGGCCCACACGCTATAAAAGAGTGATTATTTTGTTTGTTGATTTTCTTAATGCCTTTGACGCATGCGTGGGACAGTAAACAAAATACAACTATTTTACATGAGCTTATGCCCTATATACTTAAAACTGCCTATATGATATGCAGTCTTTATTAACGGTCTTCTACAGACTTTGAAATTGGATCCTATTACATTTATATAAAATATATTTGAATCAATTGTTTTTATATAGTTGTCATCACGTCTTTATTTGTAAAATAATTAGACTTCTGTACAATGTTAATAATTGTTGGACTGTCTATTATAAAAGTTTTTTGGGGTGACCTAATCATTGCATGTTAAATGTTTCCCAAAGGTGAAGACCCCCACCTCCAGTGTGTGTGCGAGGCAGAGGAGCTAGGGCAATGTTCTACGCCCATTTTGTCCTCAGCAAACGTGGGCCACTAGCCAAAATATGGCTGGCGGCCCACTGGGACAAGAAGCTGACCAAGGCCCATGTGTTTGAATGCAACCTGGAAAGCAGCGTGGAGAGCATTATTTCACCTAAGGTAAGAACAATATACTCCAATTATGTTTGCACTACTACAATTAGTCTACGGTCACAGAAACATTTTCCTTTTTTTTAAAATGTTTTTATTTATTAAAATGGAAGTTCCAATGAGTTATCTCCATTCTCACTCAGGTGAAGATGGCATTGCGAACATCGGGTCATCTTCTGCTGGGAGTGGTGAGAATCTACCACAGGAAAGCAAAGTACCTTTTGGCTGATTGTAATGAAGCCTTCATCAAGATCAAAATGGCCTTTAGGCCAGGTAAGGAGAGCTTGCTAATCATAAGTGTTTCTTTTTAAAAGCATACTATGCAGACATCAATTTGCAGTTTGATATCAATTGTCTATCAGTTTGATGCCGGGTTGGGATATTCTAACAATGTATGTTATTAGGTGTGGTGGATCTACCCGAGGAGAATAGGGAGGCAGCCTACAATGCCATCACCCTACCTGAGGAGTTTCACGACTTTGACCAGCCTCTGCCTGATCTTGAGTCAGTACTATTGTCTACCATTACGGCCTCTTTTTAAGTGGGCTGTGAAACTGCAGCAGGCTTCACTGTCTTACTAACATTGTGCTGCATTCTTGCTGACTTGCTGTGTGTGCGTGTGGGGAACTCCTTGCAGTGACATAGATGTGGCCCAACAATTCACCCTGAACCAGAGCAGAGTAGAAGAGATCACCATGAGAGAAGATGTAGGCAGCCTCAGCCTCATGCAGGACAATGATTTTGGTGAGCTACGGTTGCCGTCGTCACTTTACATGGGACATTTTCCCCTCCTCCAAACCCTCGTCATGTTTTAATGCTGCCAACCTGCGGTGTTTTATAGCCGACTTTGGCATGGATGACCGAGAGATGATGCGTGATGCCAGTGCATTCGAGGAGGACATCATGCACAGCGCTACGCCCTCCAACCTCCTGCTAGAGGCTGAGCCTGGCCCAGCCCACCTCCCCGACAAGTCAAACCACATGGACTACGATGACTTTGGAGACAACACCATGGGCAACAGTGACGGGGGAATGCTGGGTGAGGGATTCTGGGCCAAATCGTGTTTCATCTTGGGCTCCTTCTCACACCAGTTTCTATTTTAACTGGACAGGGAAGGATGTGGGTCTAATTCTCTTTCCCTCTGCAGTGGATAAGCTGCTAAGCAACGAGGATGGAGGAGGTATCTTTGACGACCCCCCGGCCATCACAGAGAGTGCCATGCTGCCCCCAGACCACGGAGATGATGAGGACGACTTTGACAACCTTCAGTCGCGTAAGGACTGTTGTTTTTATGCTCATGCCTTCAGAAATAATTTGTATTTTTATATGCTGTATGTTGGGCGACCACAGTTGGACTGTCTCGTCTTAATTGTGTTTGTGTTTGGTACCAGCGGGTCCAGACAGCCCAGATTCAGGTCCTGCTGAGCCTCTGCCAGCCATGGCTGATCAGACGGAACAGACCACCCTGGTCCACAATGAGGAGGAGGCTTTTGCTTTGGAGCCCATCGACATCACTGGTAAGACTACTTAAGAGTGGTACACAAACAAACATTTTCTTTAGTTTAATATCTCACACTGTCCCAGTCTTGCTATGTGACCTTTCCCTGAGCTTATAACTCCGGTATAAGATGAACCTTCTCAGTTGGTCACACTAGCACATGATTTGTTAGCACCAGTTTGATTTTGTTAAATTTATAACTGCATGATATGAGTTTCCTATAATGGAGGGGATGCATTGCTTACATTACCTACACCACAGGGTCCGAAATTAACTTTTCGAGTCGTCGGCCAAGGTGGCTGGTAGATCAAACAAATCTACCGGTCAAAATGAATAAATTGTCACATACAGTAGCCTACTGTATTATGTTTCAGCATGTCATTGGGATAATAACATGACATTGCCACTTCATAGATAGGCCTAACTCCATTATAGCCTACTTGCTGTAGTCAGCCTTGTACAACCACGTTACCTCCTAACCTCCAATGTTCACATTATGCTTCATCCTCGGGTTTTTATTTTTACAAGGTTTGCAATCCTTTTAAATATTGCCACTTATCTTATTTAGGCTGGCTGTACAAGGGCTGGCTAGTGGTATCTAGGCCTGTCACGATAATTACTATATCGCCTTATCGCGCGATATATGAAAATAATTCATAATAGTCATTTTTCTGACAGCGATAATATTGTATTTACACAGCTTCTGTGCTCTTCTCTCTTAGCAATGAAACTGGTTTAACCAATCACAACAAATAAATGATGTCACACGACTATAGTGGAACAGGGGTGCGTTTAGAACTGTCATTGGCAAATTTTTCTGCCTGACTCAAATGAACAGGTCATTATCAGTCTTCTAACAACCTTCAATCAGGCGTGTTGGAGCAGGGAGATATATATATGAATAGCCCTGCCCTACACAGTGCAAGGATTGCCGGTGGATTGTACCCGCCCTGCCGGTACTAATATGGATAATGAATCACATCAATTCATTGTGCTCGAGTGTGATACGAGCTATGCTTGTATTGAACATCAGCATGCCTATGATTTTCTCGTGCTGTGGCGGCACCACAACCTTGCATGTGATATTGCTTTTAAACATACAACTGCAGGTTACTTTATTTGTTAACATATCAAGAATAGTATGTTTAATTAATACATTTGACTGAGCAAATTGAACTGTTGCCCAGCAACACAAAAATGTTTTGCAGGTTGACATGCTACTGTCTTTTTTTTATTTTTTTCTCCCCTTCATCTTTTCCTGGCGTCCATGTTATTTATGGAGTTATGTAAATCTTTGAGGTGCGACATTTGTCATATTCTAAGATAATCAATTATTAATTAATGGCAATTAGATCTGTACAGTTTTTTTTTATAATGTAGCAGTAAACAACTATTTTCAATGTAAGATATAGTATAACATATAAATTGCTCCCTGATCAGAGAATGACATCACACTCCCTGTGTGTGTGTGTGTGTGTGTGTGTGTGTGTGTGTGTGTGTGTGTGTGTGTGTGTGTGTGTTGTTATCATCCCAGCTCCTCTGTTTTGATGGCTAGTCTAGCCACCTGTGCATCTTAGTGAGTGTCTATGTATGTGTGGGGCCGACATAGCATGCTGGTGTTCTAAGTGTGACATCTAGAGTCAGGGAGTCATAAAGAGACACTTTAAATACATGGAAAGCAACGTTAATCAGTATATATATATATATATATAACACACACACACACACACAGGTTTTTGAGCCATTTTTCTGATCAGCAGACTGTGCTGATCAGAAAAATGATCAACTTAATTAACGATGAAGCAGTTTGTTAAGTCTGTCGTTGTCTTGTCACCAGTGAAAGAGACCAAGGCAAAGCGCAAGAGGAAGCTGATTGTGGACAGTGTGAAAGAGCTGGACAGCAAGACCATCAGAGCTCAGCTGTCGGACTACTCGGACATTGTCACCACCCTTGACCTGGCCCCGCCCACCAAGAAGCTGATGATGTGGAAGGAGACCGGAGGAGTGGAGAAGCTGTTCTCCCTTCCAGCACAGCCACTGTGGAACGCCAGGCTGCTGAGGGTGGGCAGAGGCTCACATGCCTACACAGTGGCTAGGATTGAGTTTTGTGTGGGGGGGGCAGTGTTTGACCACTGAAGAGCATTAGAATGGGTTGAGTCAGTCAAGGAATACGTTTCATTTCTCTCATACCTTTGCATCAGCATGTATTTACTTCAGCAACACAGTGTGCAAGGGGGAAGGTCTGGGGTTCGATCTCAGACATGGCAAGTTTAAATGGGTAAAAATCTTTGAGCAAAACATATGCCTTACTTGCTCATAACAACCTGTTAAATAGCAAAACTATTTAAATGGTAAGATAATTGACTAAATGGTCCATTATTTGTTTAGTTAATTATTTTACTGGGTTACCACTCTTGTTTTTTCAGTCGTGTTTTTATTTATTATTAGTAAAAATCTAATTGCTAGAATTATCTTTTTACTTAAAAGATGTAAAAGGTGACTGAGAAAATGCTACTGCTCTAGGTGACTAGAAAGCATATTCTCCCAGTAGGTTAAGAGGAAATTAAATTCTGTCTTGTCAATATATTTCAGTAATGGAACATCTATATCCTTGAGGATTAGTGCCGCCTTTGTTCATCAGTCCTATTGTCACAAGTAAACTCTCCTGAATGCTACCAAATTTGTTTTCTTTAGTTGATGAATAATTTAGCAGTCCTCTTCTGTCTTGCATTTTTCTAGTTTAAGGACTTTTCCATTTCAATATAATGCTGAATATACATGTCTGGGGTTTTGGCAACCGCCTCCCTCCGTTGTTTTCAGATGTTCACACGCTGCCTGACACCTCTGGTGCCAGATGAGATGAGGAAGAGGAGGAAGGGAGGTGAGGCTGACAGTCTGGATGAGTTCCTCAAAGACCTGGAGAACCCGGAGGTGCCTCGCGAGGAGGTCATGAGCCAGCACAGAGATGTTATCGGTAAGATGCCTTAGTCCCGTCACAGTGAACTAAAAGGAAAGTAATTCCCCGAAGCACATAGAAGTTGTAAATCAGTGTACTGTATCTTCAACATTGCCTGAAACTGCTTGGCTTTGACTATCCATTTTGTATTAGTTTGTATGTACTGTAGTATAAGGGACTGAGACATGTGGCTTCCATTTTGTCAAATTATTCATGAGCTCTCGTACTGTGGTTAACACTAAAATAAATAAATATGTATGTCTTTCTGTCTCTGTCAGTTCCTTGCATTCCTAATTTCTGCACTAGTAATGCTGTTTCCCCTACCCCACCTCTCAGATCAGACTATCATGGAGGAGCCCAGCATACTGGCGGCCTCGGCTATAGAGGGCAGCAGGACAACCCTGGACGAGACTGTCATGCCCCCACCCGCCACCCCACGTGGCGTGAAACGCAAGGCTCACGACAAAGAAGCTAGTCTGCCTGTGAGTACGCGCTGACATTGTGCCCCCTCCCCGCCCTTTTAGCTTTCCTTTCCTGGAGATGCACAACTTGCATGTTGACGTTCACAGCTGACGTTTACATTTCAGGAATACCAAAACATTGTTCAACCTCAAGCTTAGCAGTCCAACAAAATCATCTTACAGTAAAATGTGTGAAATATTTGAGTAACACTAATTCTAACAGGAATAACTAAAACTAGGGTATTCCTAATCAAATCTAACACACAGCGCATTGCTGCCGCTCATAGTCCATAAGCGGGGCTGTTTATTCAGATCAGAGTACACAGTTTCTAGGTATATTGGTACAAGTCGACAGTATTTTTTGCAAATCGAGATATTTATGTAACTGGTGACGTCTGTTACGTCGAATTAATCATCCCAGCACTAATAAAATCCAATGTAAATACGAAAAATAATTTGTTGCATCTGTGCGAGCGTGATACACATTATACACACAGCTTGTTGACTCTGACCTGCTCAGATCAGGTGCATATGTGCTAATAGGGAAATACTTACGCAGCACTCCGTAATGCTCCACGAATATCAGAAAAAGTCCAAACTAAATTAAAAGGTTACTAAATTACTAAATATAACGCCATGAACCTACGTTATTAAGCTGTGTTGCCTAGATGCTAAATACAGCAACGGTGTGAAACCAACCGACCCGTCTTAAAGGGACAGTAATTACAATATGACAACGTAAAGCAGGTTTCATATTATACTCTATGGTGCATTAATGAAACAGCCTTTTTACCACCAATAACTATATGAATTTTAATAAGTTATGCAATGTCTATAGTAATGCAATTATTCCCTATGAATTCTATACATAATATAAACATAAGTGCTTGCTAGACTAATCTCCATTCTACAGTGTAGTAGTGGAATAAACATGCAAAATTGTCATTTAATTTATGTTGTACTTATCTGTGTGAATCTTATATTTATGTTAACTGGAGGACTGGACAGAAGAAGTTGTGAGCAATAGGCCTAATATTTGTCAAAGCACGTGCTCATAAAAAAAAAAAAGAATTAAGCATATCCTATGTCCCATGTAGTAATGTGCAAATAATTGTTGCACTATAGTCAGTAAAGCTTTGTCAGATGATGAGAGCAGTAAGCCTATACCCCAAAACGTTACTTATAACACCATTAGAAGTGCATTTTGTACTTTATTTTATGGATTAACATGTATAAATTGTATTCTGTCAAGGACAGAATGTACTCAGCCTTTTATATAGACTTGCTACAATACTATAATTGCCATCAGACGCTATATTATGAAAAATGTCCCATTTCGGTACCTGCTATACACACATGCAAATTGAATCTCCTGTTTGCCGTGCCCACCTGGTACACTAAAGAGTTGTCCCAGGTTGGCAGGTCTGTGTATGTATCCCTGGTGTAGCGTGTATATCTGTGGTGCTGGATGTTCTGGGAAGGTATTGCAAGGACAAGGCGTCTGGCAGTGAAATCCTGAATGTTAAATTGCTATTGCTTAAATTGTAAGGTCCTGAAGGGCACTGCACTGTATGTGCTTTGTATAAGGACACGTTTCTCTCTCGCTTCTGAGGCCCAGTTGTATTTTCCCTCAGATGGCATCCCTGGAGCAGCAGCCACAGGCAGCTGACCATACTGTGCTGTCCCAGAGGTTAGACATGACCCAAGTGGACCTGCCCCCAGAGGAGACCAGCATCAACCTCACACAGCTTGTCCCTGAGCTGGACCTGCTTGTGGAGAAGAGTTCGGACAAGAAAGACAGCGATGAAGAGGAGGTAAGCAGGGCTCGTTTGTATTCGATGACCTTTTCCTCATTCAAATGCAAGTGAATGAGAATCATTCCTGCAGTAAGCAAAACCAAACTTGTGGTAAAACCCATGTGTCTCCCCAGGATGAGGAAGGCCAGGCAGGAGACCAGGACCAGGAAGAGAAAAGGTGGAATAAGAGAACCCAGCAGATGCTTCATGGGCTCCAGGTACACATGTTGTTTTATTTGTATTAAAAGTGCCCTTTATGATATTTGAAATATGAATTTAACGGCAAATATATTTTAGCAGAGTTCTGAGCAGAGAATTACAATCTGGACTTCTCTGTTCTTTTGTTTGTTATTGCTGAGCCTGTGTGCTTGCATCTTTGGGAGATTTTCCATCGCATGGTACCAGCTTGCCTCGCCTTTTTTGGTTTTTCATTGGGCAAAAGTTAGTCCAATACTGGTACTTATTTTTTTGTATCACCTCAGTCGAGGTTTATTGGAGCTGAGTTGATCTGAAAATGTGGCGTTAAAAACAATGCATACTACTGATTAGATTGAATCGTGACAGGGACATGCTGCAATTTACTAAAGCGGCTGCAATTTTTTTTAATGAGTGGGCTAGCAATTGGCCTTTTTATTATATTGCAACACGCCAGACCATGCAGCGATTAAATGAGGTGAATATTATTCTTGGTTTCCAACGATATGAGCAATGTTAACTAGCGATAGCTGGCCGGCGCAAGCACGAAACACTTTGTTTGGTCTGAGATGCTGGTGCTCTAATGGCATCTAGTTGCAAAAACTTTTTTTTTTTTTTTTTTCCCCCACATAAGAATTGCTGGCTATACAGCAGGGCTATTCAACTCTGGCCCTTGAGGGCCGCAGCCTGCATGCATTAAATCACTCCCTGCTCCAACACATTCAAGGTTGTTAGAAGTATGATAAAGACCTGTTAATTTGAAACAGGTGTGTTGGAGCAGGGAGAGATCTAAGACATGCAGGTAGCGGCCCTCCAGGACTGGAGTTCAATAGCTCTGCTATACAGTATGTATAGCCTTCATATGCTGAGCAGTATATCATGATGTTATGTTGATGCTTATTATTTCTTGGCTTGTGTCATAATAGCGCGTCATGGCTAAAACTGGAGCAGACTCTGTCAGTCTGCTTGACCTCTGTCGGAACAACAACAGGAAGCAAGCAGCTGCCAAGTTTTACAGTTTCCTGGTCCTCAAGAAACAACAAGCCATTGAAGTCACCCAGACTGAGCCCTACAGTGACATCGTCTCTACAGCTGGACCAAGATTCCATCTCATTTAGATATTGGAAGAACAGACAAACCGCTGGCAGCAGAAATACTTTTTTTTAATTTTACTTTTGTTGCTGGCCTGACTATTTTTTGGAAGGGGGGGGGGTTAAAGGTATTGGGCTGGGGGGTGTATAAAAATGGATATTACTGTAAGACTATAAAATATATCATGCAGTATTGATCCGTCTTGAAAGGCAGTGATGTCTATCAAGTATATTTATAAAACACCTTTTTATTCAGTCACTCATTTTTGTAAACTTCACGTCAGCATAGATTGAAATGTAGATTTTATGTGCAAATGACTTGCACTTGTTCCCATGTTGCAAATTTGCCCTATCCCCTCCCAATTACTGATATTGGATAAAATTCCTTTCTACTTTAAGGAAAACCTCACACTGTACAAATTTTTAAAAAGGTACCGTTTTATCATTTTATTAAAGTATAAGCTCTCCATACACGCTAATTGCACTTGTCCTGAGAATTGTTTCTCTTAATCACAACCAGATAATGGTTAATCTGTTAAAACAATTAGGTAAATGTTAACTGGCATTGAATATCAATGGCAAACTTCAGATGTATAATTATGGAAGATTATTCGTCATGTTTCATGTAACTTTTTTTTTGTACTTTATTTGTTAACTCACATTTCTTTGCATTATGTAACTAGGAAATGTACCTGTTACAGTTATGTTCAGTATCCCAGTTTTAGTCTTCGGGTAACATCTAGTTGTGATACATCTGTAAAGATTTGAAATAAAAGTGTTTTAAGTACTTGGTACATGTTGCTTTGTTTATCATATTTAGCATATTCACTATTGAGTCATTGCTGTTTGCTCTTTAAAAGTGGAGTCAGCAATGCTGGAGAAGATTTATATTTGAACTATAAACAAAACTCCCTTCAATGCCGTATATTTTACATTGCATGCCAAGCTGGGATAGCATTACATTGTGTTTTTAAACATTTATTCAGCGCATCCTACAGTGTGTCTCTAATATACTTTACCATAACCTTTTCGATTAGGATGTGTTTTACCAGAGACGGGACTATAAGGACTTTGGTCTTACTAAACTAATACAACAATTAACTATAATGTGAAACACGAACAATTGAGATAATCGCTAGACTGATTACGTGTATGCTGTTTTGGAGAGGAAATACATTCTGAATGTTTAATAAGTAGGCTATGTATTTCTTTCTCGGGACGGAACAAAATACTGTCCACACGGATAGGTTAGGGATTGCACCGTTGGCGGAAACGTCCGTCGCCGACTTCCTTGCCTTCTTTCGCGTGTGGCGCTTCACAAATGTCTACCCGTAAAGACTCAGGAACAGCAATAAACGCCGGCATGTCTTCAGGAGGTACCTTAGACTCGCCTGTTAAACAGATCCAGATAGAAGGACTCGTAAGTGACATTTTGTAGATACGTAATTACATTTTGAGTTTGTTGTTTGTTGAAAATGTGACATACGTGTGGATAAGTTTGCCATCAATATGGCGGACATAAAGCAATGTTCATCAATAATAACACCTGTTCCTAAAATATATTTTTAAGAATTTATAGACTTGTTTCAATTATACAATGATTGATTAATACGACGACTGTACGTATCGCTGTTGGGATTAGCACGGCCAGTATGTACGGTACCGTACCATACTAAATACGGTAACAAATAGTTTAAACAAATGTATATACAAACGCTGATACCGTTATTGTCTTTATCTTGTACTTGAGATGATGTGCAGTTGTGTTGTTAGGCCATTTTATTTCCCTTTTAAAGGTAGAGTAGACGTACCAATATTTTAAAGGTGGACTATACGCATTATACGGCATTATACAACATTGCTATAGCAGCAAATAACTTGTTTTCTATATAATGCTATAGTGTCGAGTAATTACGTCCTGAGCAGATAAACCTAGCTTTTCTGTTTTGTTTACATAGCCCAGCTTGTAGCACATGCACGGTTTCTGTTTGTGTGTGTGTGTGAGTTGCCCAGGGAACATTTGCTTTTACCTGAGATGCTGGTGAGCCTAGTGTGACATCTAGTGGCAGAAAGTCATATAGATGCACATTAAAGTTCCTAATTATACAGTATTCATTATTATTTTTATTATTTATTAGTATAGTACCACAAAACTATTTCTTAATAAAAATATAGTTCCATATTCAATGTAGGTGTGCTCAAGCACATTGCATTTTAGCACCCCTAAAATAATAAATACAAATAATGATGTTTATTATTTTCAGACATTTTTTTGCCAATGTTTAAGCTCTCTAACAATACATTTTCAAACATTACTTACCTGTTAGAGATTGAACAAACATATACATACACATACATATATATATATATATATATATATATATATATATATATATATATATATATACACACACAC
>JAODTR010025480.1:7404-23213 GCA_025399935.1 Amblyopsis rosae
TAAGAACACTGAGCTAAGAACACTGAGCTAAGAACACTGAGATAAGAACACTTAGCTAAGGCCCCTTAGCTAAGGCCCCTTAGCTAAGGCCACTTAGCTAAGGCCCCTTAGCTAAGGCCACTTAGCTAAGAACACTAAAGAGGTGTCTAGTGATGGCCGCACATTGCGGTTGTCGAGCAAGAGCTCCCCACTGATGGGCCGACTCCGATCGATTGCTTGCACTGATTGGATGCTAGCGACGGCCCCGGGCATTGATCTAGCATTAGCGGTGTCATTAGGAGATACATTAATGAAGCCCTGGGGAAGAGAAGTCCCCACCCTGTGCGTACCCCTCGCCACAGGAGTTATGTTCAAGACATCTCTAAGAAGAATTAATCTTCTTAGTGGGATCAGGCCTGATGTTAGCGCTTTAACATTATATATATATATATAACATATATACTGTATTACTGTACACTGTAGCATACATATTAGACTGTATTCATCTGCAGTGGTCTGCCCTCCTCAAAAATAATAAACACGTAATTCCTTAGCCTGCTCCCTTGAGACTCCCGTATGTAGTTTGTGGTAGTGACATTTTTATAAAGCGTCTTGTTCAATACTTTATTGATCAAGCAGCATAGTCAAATCAACTAAAGAAATAAGTTTTACAGCTCAAGGAAGTCCCATGCTTTTTGATTAGGTTAAAACATTCCATATTAAAGCAACATCTGAAGACAAAAATACAGAAGTTTATAAAAATAGCTGTGTGATCAAAATAAAACTAATTGTGAAAGTGAACAATCTGAACCATTAAGAACCATTTTAGGTTTCCATAGAGGACTCCTTGACTGAAACTCTGTAGAGGGACGAGTGATGTTATTGTTTATTTAACCCCCTGCAGTACCTCTGAGGGCCCCTTAGGGGTCATGAGTTCCCTGTTGAACCTGTCTGCTGAGGCATTGTGTTAAACTCCAAAGGGTTGTGGGTTTGAGCTAGGTGTCTAGCCCCTACTGCTGCTAACAGCTTGTATTTCCACTCACTGTGAATACATGCAATAAGATAAATAATAATACATAGCCTAAATACTACATTGATGTTCTTACAGTAATGTTTTATAAGTCATATTATGCAGCACATAGTAAATATGTGGAAATAGGTTTAGTAATCTATTTGATTACTAAAATCAATTGCATTCTAATATTATATTTCCATAGAAATACAGCTCCAGTAATAAATGAACAAGAATTATCTCATTATAAACTATAGCAAAAAGGCTTTTGCAGTGAAATGGTGTCATATCTTTTTGACAGCAGGGCCTGAGGGACCCTTACACGGAGGTATAATTGGCCTGTATCTGTGTTTTCAGATTTGAGGGGAACAACATTATGCTGTGAAAATGATCTTAAAAGGGAAATCAGAGATTATGTTGTGTTCGCTAGACGACTTCAGCCCAGTTTTCCTCTTGCCGACAACGTTTTTTGAACTGGCAAAAGCCCCAGCTTGGAAGAGAATCATGTTGTGTTGTGGCCCCGAGTGTCGCAAAACCCCACTGGACATTTAGCAGTTTCAATATCTGGACCTGCCGGGAGGTCCTAATGCTGTAGTGTGACTGGTGATGACCGCAGCCAATGACAGCGTAAGACAAGGATGAGAGCCAAACAAGGGGGAAGAGTTATTGCCTTTGTAACGAAAAATGAACTGCTTGAAGTCGACTCAACTTTTTACATTTTAATAACATGTAAATTAACATGTCAATTAACATGTAAATGAAAATGTCAATGAACGTGTTAATTAACATGTCAATTAACGTGTTAATTAACATGTCAATTAACGTGTAAATTAACATGTCAATGAACGTGTCAATGAACATGTCAATGAAAATGTCAATTAACATGTCAATTAACATGTCAATGAACATGTCAATGAACATGTCAATTAACATGTCAATTAACATGTCAATTAAGAGTTGTGACATGTCAGTTGAGAAATGTCCCGGCGTGTTAATGAGGCATGAGCACTGCAGCAGAGGCTCATGTGCTACGTCCTGTTAGTGAGATATGCCTATTCTAGTCTCTCCATCTTGACGTTGTCACGTGAAACATCGTGTAGTGTGTGACCCCCTGTCTGCGATCAGTCACGTAGTGTGAATCACACGACGACGTCAAGACACTCGGTTACAAGAGAGACAGTGGTGTAGGGTGAATAGCGTTAGAGAAACAACCCTGTTTGGAACGTGACCAACCCCTCACTCATGTGAGTGACTGTGTTGCCCCAGAGCATCTGCCCACCCACAACTCGCTCCCCCGCCCTCCCTGAAACCCCCCCCACCCCACCCCATCTGTACACTTTTTAACCTGTTTTCAGACAAAGCAAGTCAGTGTGCAGCAGCAAATCAGGGAAACTTTTGTGTGGGGGAATGAAGAGGTGGCTTGAAGGTTTTGTGTTTATTGTGACAGGTATAGGCAGTTGGAGAGGCATGTTATAAACCTCTTGAGATGAACCATGTAGTTTTCAAAAGGGTCCTAGACACATGTACAGTACTCACGTGCTGTACACGGGAAGGGAGGAGGCCTCGGGGAAGACCCAGGTCTAGGTGGAGAGATTATATATCCACACTGGCCTGGGAACGTCTCGGGATTCCCCAGTCAGAGCTTGCTAATATGGCTCTGGAAAGGGAGGTTTGGGGTCCCCTGCTGGAGCTGCTGCCCCCACGGCCCAACTACAGATAAGTGGGAGAAGATGGATGGATGGATGGATGGATGGATGGACGTACTGTATACATACAGACAAAGCTCTTCAAGTCTAACCACTCCCTCACCACTGACTCCCCTGAAATATATCAAAACATATAATATATATATATATATAAATATATAAACAAACACATATCCATTCAATTCTAATGACATAATTACATGAACCTTCATATCATCAATACGTTCTTGAGCTGAGCACCGTGACTTATAATTAGAAGCAAGAGCAGGTCACTAATATAGGCGTAACACACACACGTTACATTAGCATTAGCATTAGCATTAGTTTGAATGGCAGCGACACACTGTCTGCAGATATTATTTCCCCCAGAGTGAAACGAGATCATAGATCATGCGTTACACGTGTGTCAGTGTTGTTCAATGTGCCTGGCCAAAGCTTGGCCTCTCCTGCCACACGTGATGCTTTGTCTATATGAACAACAGTTCATACAGACTGACGTTGCTAGGGCCGTTGCTAGGGCCGTTGACTGAGTGGTAATGAGCTGAGGAGGGCCTGCCTTCAGTCAGCAGCAGATACAGTTGTAACGAAGAAACGCTTTGAAACAGGAGACTGCTTCTCCTTCTGATCTCTTCTTCTATCCCTGCTGCCATTGTCTCTGACGTCCCTTCAAGACTTTGACGGGACTGCTTTGTATGGGCGGGGAACGCCGACCCTGAATCCTGCCGTCTTTCATCCTCCACGATGTCTCTGCTGTTCAGCCATGTTGTTCCAGGCTGTCTCTGTCTCTGGCCTTTATCCTCGACGATTCTCCTGACCTTGCCTGCCGCACGTATATCCCTGAGTTGTAACACAAACACACACAAACACACACACGCAACAATCATCTGTATTGGCCATTATTCATGCAGTAGCATCCTGCTAGCCAGCGTGTGAGGTTCTGAAGGCCCTGCTCCACCTAGATCACAGGCGTTCCCTCTCCCGACCAGCCCGACATGTCACGGTTTACAACCTCTGCAAGATGGGAATGTGTTGGAGGATCTGTTTCCAGCCCAGCCTGAGATGGTGAAAGGGGGATGGGGGGTGCTAACAAAGTCAAACATCGGAGCTGCTACCTGGGAGAGTTTCAGCAGTGTGGGCGGCTGCTATATTTCAAGACGCACTACCAGGATGAGGTAGACTAAACTAAATCAGTTTGCAAGCTTTCCTCTTGCTTGATTGCTTGTTCTCCTCATGTATTAATTCCCCCTCTTGTCTTGTCATTTTCTAAATTCATTACAGTCATTTACAGACTTTCATTCAAAGTGGATTTTGTTGAGAAGTTCTAAGGTTGGGGTTTGGCATCTTTAAAACAATATCCAGTGTTTCTACACAGCCCTGGCTCTCTACATGGATACACAAACAAAGTGGTGCAGACCGCACCACACAACACTGTCCCATCCTTGGAAATGTGTGTCCAATGTGGGGGGTGGAGCTTCTGAGGGAGCACCCTATGGTACTGAAGGGAGAGGTGTTTTTGGTTTAATCCAGTTCAAATATGAACAATTTCTCGCCAGCATCGCTGACTGTACCTTTAATGATGCTTATAGGCTAACCATTAGCTTAACCATTAGCCTTCATATAACATATTTAACAGCTTGTTCACAATAGAGCTCAATAGAGTTTGTTCACGGTGTCCTGCTACTCTGTTTTAGCTTCACCAGACCATCCTGATCTGGAGAGCTTGGACATCATTGTGTTTCAGGCCGGTAAACCTTGTGAGTGGTTTAGGTGTAACAATGGCGACTTGAGAACAATTAAAAGAAAACAACTGCAGGCCCTACAGAGGTTAACATTGGTGATGCAATATAGCATGTTTTTCTCACATGGAAAATATGGCTTTTTCTCACATGGAAAATATGTTTTCACTCTTCTCCCGATTTCTACTTCAAGAGTGGATTTAACAACAGACTCTGCTGGTTCACAGGTTCGTCCAATCACATGCCAAGTATTTTATTGAAAGCGTCTGCTCTTTATAAACAGTTAAAATGGACGGCTCCCCAGATGGATGTGTCTAACAGACACATATATCTGACATGTCAGGTTTACTCTGTGCTTATAAATATAATAAAATGATGGTCCCACATAGATGTCTAAGCTTGGTTCATCATAAAAGACAAAAAAAAAAGGAAAAAGAAAAACTCCCAAAACGAGCCAAGCTCAACACTGCCCTCTGCTGTCTCAACAGACAGGTGGCGCTGTGGCCTAGATCTGCTGTAGCAGATGAGCTGTGGCACGCTGCTGTCAGACAGACAGGCGCGTGCACGCGGCTCTACTTTTAAGCACTGCTCGGTGATACGTACAGTAGGCTGGCAGCTCCGTGCCTGGGCGAGCCGGGCGGAATCCTAACGAGCGCTCCGGGACGCAATCAGGATGGCTCTCGCATCGGCGCTATGGCGACAGCCTTCTTATCCTAATTTAATTTAATCCTGACCTGCTTTTACTCATCTGCTCGCCGACTGCCCCTGATGAGCTACAGGGCGTGGCCCGGCCTCATTTGTAACCTTTGATGGGAAGAGACTGTTAGAGACCCTTTCCCCAACCCCCCCATACAGGCACAGCATATGGATGCTCTCTCAGGACTGGTATGAAGGCAGATGGGGACATAATGGGGAAATTCTTCCTGATGATAATTGGTGGCCCAGTGCATTTGTTTTAGTGTAGCGAACGGGGAGGTCCGGTTCATTTTTGGGTGTTACATGGGGAACTTTGTGAGTCCTTCAGGGGTTCAGGCTTGTGAGCGGTCCAAACCTCAGAACGTCAGACATAAAAGAAACCAATAACTTGAAACCTTCGTCAAAGGAGATGGGGATCTGTGTGAATGAAGAGTTCAGTCAGGACTACTTGCACATACATGGAAAGCCATTTGCATGCGCATACATGGAAAGCCCTTACCATGTATGTGCATGGTAAGCCACAGGCAGGGAGAGCACCAAGGGGACCCCCTTCCCAATGAACAGAACAGAGCAAGCCACAAGACAACAGACAATGAGCAACGCAGACGCATGACAGAACAGGAGGTGCAGGGGGAGGAGGGGGGAGCTAACGGGCTAGCAGGAGAACAAGGAGGTGCAGGGGGAGGAGGGGGGAGCTAACGGGCTAGCAGGGGAACAAGGAGGTGCAGGGGGAGGAGGGGGGAGCTAACGGGCTAGCAGGGGAAGCGCATGAAGAAGCAGTTACCAGCCTAATATACGTACGTACTCAGCATTGACCAATGCGTGTTAAGCAACAAACTGTTCTGTCAGCTGACAACCCAGCAAAGTGTCCTGCCTGAACTTCTGCTGAGCTTTATTTGTTCAACAGACTGGATCTATGGGACATCTGTGGACATCAGACTTGTGGTCAGAGCTGACGTGTTTGTAGCTTTCCATTTCTCTAGCTACACGGTGTATTCACACCACGAGGCAATAGGATGCATAGATATACATACAGGGCTATCAGTAGGCAGCAAATACCAATAACACCAACGACCGTCTCTAGCTGCTACTGCAGATAACGTTAAAGATAGATGAGCCTCTTCAGGCTGCAGGACAAGTCTTTGTACCTTGACCATCCCCATTCCATTTTGTATTTTAGCTCTGTGTTACCCTCCTCACAGCCAGCAGGGGGACTCCAACCCGTGACAACACCGCCCGCAATTGCATCGCAAATTCAGACGCAAGAATGGATTGGTGGTCGATTCTGAATTGTGCGTGTGTGTGCATGTTTGTGTGTGTCTCTCTGAGAGAGAGAGAGCTAAGAAACTATATTATCTGTCATACTTAGCAGGTGGCCATGTCACTAGCTGGCATAAGCCCCGCCTTAATTAGTGGGCTTTAGCAGGTGCCACTTCACACCTGCATCCTGTCAATCAAGTCGGCACAGCCCCCAGCATGAACGGGTTCCTAGCTTATATTACTAGGCAACTGGTTTTGCTGTGTGATCATTTGTGTTCATGTCCGTCAGACATTATACACAGGACGCTTGCTAGAAAATGCTTTTATTCCCATTAGGTGTTTTACGTCTCACACAAAGAGGCATTTTTGCATGCTGCTTGTGTTCCTGTTCTCCATTTAATTTCTGTTCCAAGAGTAATGTGCCCTTATTGCCATGGAATTCCTCTGGGAGCTGGTGCCACTGTACAATGTCAAGGGAACATTCCCATGAATTTTGAATGTTTCTCCAACTAACTAATTTCCCTGAAGGTGAAGGCAACAGTTTCATATAAATTGTTGGTCGGCCTCTTGAAAGTAATTTCCTGACAACCGTAGCTGATGTCTTTGAAAGGTTCTCGATTTCCACACAGAGCAGCTGAATAATTCTGCAGCAAAGTAGTGAATCACTGTCAACTCTTAGACTGGCATCAACTCATAATTACCGCTCCAACGTGTAGACTCAGCCCAATGTATGGTTTTAACTTTTTATGCTTTTTTATGTTTTATGAGCACAACAACCCATCAATAGCAACATAAATTATGTATGGCCTCACCTGTCCGATATCAAAGCTGCTTGCTGCCTTTGTATTTCTTGCCCTGAGGAAAGCAATGCATTGCTGAGTGAAGAGAAGAGTCTATTGTATATACATCTGTACATCTCTTTCTTCTCCTTCTTTCTCCCTGGGTCTCTCAACATACTGGTATGAAGAGACAGACAGACAGACAGACAGGAGACAGGATACAGAGTGCAGGACGGTCAATATTTGACTGATTCACACTGGATTCATGTGCTTTAATTAAAGGTATACAGTAGTAAGCAATTGTAAGATAATGCACTGCTTGCCAAATTCGCTAGCTTACCATTCTCTGTGAGTCTAAAAACTAAATTGGTACTTCTACACAGCCCTGTCTTCGTAAATAGGAACGCAAACCAAGTGGTGCCGACCGCACCACACAGCCTTGGCCGTGTGTGTCCAATATGTGCAGCGGAGCTTCTGAGGGAGCGTCCTATGGCTTTGAAGGGAGAGTTGTCTTTGTTTTCTCCTGAAGGACTGACTCTACCTTAATCAACGCAGTGTAATATCAGCTGCCATGACAGCAGTCCAGCGAGCCCAGGGTAAGGCATGGTGGCGTTACCGTAGCTTTCCGTCTGGACCGGCGAGCCTTATTCCCCGTCCGTCAGTACGCGGCACCTGCCTGGCCACTGGCCACTGCTCGCGGAGCAGAGCGCTGGCCAGGCTCGCTGGCAGCAACGCCAAAGAGATTCACAAGCTTTCAGCGGGCAGCTGCGTTGCACCCGCTGGGGGCTCGTGTCAGAGAGACGGAGGGGAGATGGAGGGCGACCAATCATCAGACAATTAGGCCTGGCCGGAGGAAGTGACTGGAGCTTTTATGAAAGCCCCAAAGAGATCTGAGGCGTGCTCCCTGGTGGCCAATGCTGGTGCTGCGGACAAAAGCTAGCTGTGCCCAAAAAGCATAGGTCCCGTTAAACCTAACCGGACATGCCAGATGAATTGTTCTCACAACTCCCATCTGGGGAGCCGTCCAGTGAAACAGTTTGAAAAGGGCAGGCCTTTGGAAAACATAACCCACGCCCGTACAGCTATCAACACGACACTGATTGGTAAGTTCAGTTGCTACTCGGACACATTCAAAATGGTTTCCAGGTTGTCCAGAATGATTCTCACTGTGAACTAAACTGAAGCTTGCGAGACCAGGATGGTTTCATGAGGCAGAAGCTTGATATATATTCTTTACATTATGAAATAGAATGCGTGGTGACGTCAGTGGGGCTGAAGGCTTGCTACTGAAAATAAGCATTCTCCGTTGTTCTCCGAGCAGGTTTCATTGGAATGGGCTGCATGTTTTAGATGCCTTATCTGCATGGCTTCACACAGTGTCAGCTAGCCAGGGAGGAACATCAGTCTGCTCAGACAGGGAGAGGTGGATTGGACCTGTAGGAGGCGCTATCATGGCATGGCCTAGAGCTGTGTAACAGAAGAAGAAGAAAAACGTCAGCTGATCTCTATGAGGAATTCAGAATAATAATTATTAGATGTGTCCAGCAACATCCTTCATTAGATGGGTTTACATGGATTATTCCGATTGGAATCAGGTTAAAAGCCCAACCAGAATGAAAATGCTCCATATAAACACCTCAATCGGAAGAGAACGACCCAGCCTGATTTTCAATTTCATTCTGAAGCAGAGGGGTAGTTTAACCTGTTCCATGACCCGATTGAAGAATTCTACCAGGTAGACGGTTGAACCTGATGACTTCCTTGGTGCGCTCTCCTGCGTCTTACACTACTGTTGATGTGTGTGGCGCACGTTGTGTGTGTAGCGTGTTTGTGTGTAGCACATTGTGTCTGGACCAAACAATTGGGATGTGCAGATAAGTGAATGGGAGTGACGTAGGCTAAATCTCTCCACTAGTCACACACAGCCTCACTCTCCCGACGTGTCTACAACTATATTAGCCGGTTTTAGCCTTAACATCTATTACAATAAAGTGCGACGCAGCATGTAAACATCAGATCCGATTAGGTGACATACCATGTAATCAGGTAACCCAAAATCTTCATTCGGAAAGGTTAAAAAGTGTCCATGTAAACCCAGCTATGACTTGGATGAGACGTGGGGTCAAAATGCATTGCATTAATCTGTCATGAGCTAAACACTGTAGAAAGGTTTCTCTCTTATGGCCATATCATTTTAGTCCTTTTCAGCACACAGAATGGTACAGGCTTATTTAGAAAACAAAGCAGAGGAAACTCCTGAGATCAGTGATGTGGTGTTTTAATCGAATACTTCAGACTTCTGCCATGACTGTCTGTGTGGACCTGCCGACCTAGAGACTTTACAGCCAGCGTTGGAGTAATGACTTCACGCAGGTAAATGATGTCTCCGGTGTTCACTGGCTCACGGTTCCCCGTCTCACATGTTCTTCACGCTTATCCACGTGTTTTATACAGTACACGGGAATACAGATGAGCTTTCCTTTACTTCACACACTCCCTTCATCTTAATCGCCCTCTCTCTACTTTCTTTATACTTTAACTTGGCCTTGCTCTTTCAAAACCGAACATTGGCTTTAGCCAAAATCACTTAACAACACACTGCTCATCACATTTACTAATGATGTGTTTTCATTCAAAGATAATGAATTTCCCACGGGAGCCATCTTTATCTAACAGATAAGGATTTTATTTTAATTTGGGAGAAGGGTGTTCTTGAAAGCTACCAAATATTTAGTCTTGCGAAGTCAGCCTTTATATTCGTAAAGTCTGGGACACAGCGCTGGCTAACTGTGTCAGTACCTGCCTGCTTTTCAAGCGAGGTGTTTTGATTGACATGCACAAGACAAACTACGTAACTCAGTGATCATGTAACTTAACATCAAGACATCAGGAGCTGTTTACAGGTTTATAATACATTTTTAATAATACATTTTGAACGCCTTTCAAGGACATCTTACATTACAAATACAGGGACACATAATATAAAACATTTGGCATACATAGAAATATTAGATACAAATAAAAGTAAAAAGTAAATTAAAGGAGCGTGAGCAGATATTCGATATAAAAATGGGTTTGTTCGCCCAAAATACATAAACAAGGCTAGCTGAGTTTGTTGTTAAAATAGTAGGGTCGAATTGTTAGAGAGGGTGCAGACATCAAGCGGATCTGCAAACGCCACAGGAACCTGGCAGAGCCTACGGGCAGAGCCTACGGGCGGAGGCTACGGGCAGAGCCTTCGGGCAGCGCCTACGGGCGGAGCCTACAGGCGGAGCACGCAATGTTATATTTCCCAAAAATCTGAGAATTCTGTGTTGAGATTACAGGGGTATGATATATGTATCAGACGTTTAGCACTGAGTTGCCTATGTGGCATAGTGCTAATGAACGGAAGAGGCTGAGACTACCAAATACTTGTCTTTGCTAAATGTTTCCACACTCAAGCACTGTTCAAGACAATACTATAGAAATACAGTAGATATATATGTAAAACACACCTTTTAAAAATGTCATTATGTCTTGTGAGTGGTTGACAATTGTCAATGTCTTTGAACTTCTGGAGTCTTGAGTAATACTAATAACCTAACCGATAAGGTTTCCATTTGTAGCCTAGTGTCTAATCTTAACTCAGCCTTTCAAAGTGAACTTATCCAAACCTGAGTTGTACAGTAGTATATTACTGTGGCAGCTGAAGCATATCGAAAGCTTATCAAGAGTGACACTAAGGACCTGTGCTTCCACCGAGAGACAGCAAACCCAGCGCAGTGCCGTGGATGATCAACAAATGCTAACACATGGATGTGATGTAAAGCTGTTCATTACATCTGCCACATATTGACTTGTCAGATCACACACAGGCTAAATAGAGCAGAATATTGACTGCACACAATAAGATAATAATCATAAGAAGGTCCAAATAATCTTTCAACCTATCAGAGCTAGAGAATCATGAGGCTGAAGTTGACAGAGTATATTATCTTACAATCGCTGACTATACCGTTAATGGTCTCTTACATCTGTCCACTTACTATGCAACGCTGCCCGCAGCGCTGTATAGTAAGTGGACAGATGCCCTTGTAACATGGACAGTGATTTGTTGTATTGATCTGTGTGCTGAGAAGATGCTGGTGCTTGTTGTGTTTCCTCATTGGCCTTGAGTTCACTGCCTTTTCCTGTTGCTGCTCTGCACCCCGGGCAATCCTTCCACCCACCAAGACAGACAGCGGCTGCTTCTATTGACTAGTTTATGTTTATGAAGTCATAACCCCCTAATGTGGCTGGTGATAATCACTGCCTGCTGTGGGAAAGGCCCTGGCACAGCACAACGCTCATGTGCGGGAGCCTGGGAACGCATTATTAGCACACGGGTCCATTTGAAGACGGAGGATTGCTGACCTGTGCAACACCCGGTCGTGAAGAAGGCAGAGCGCTCTGAATGATCTGAGGCCTGTCAACATGGTCTCTCTCTCTCTCTCTCTCTCTCTCTCTCTCTCTCTCTACATATATATTCAGTACAACCTATATGTATTTGCAGCATGAATACAGTGATGCCATGTTTGTTCCCATTAAGGATGAGGCGAAGTGTGATCCCAGATCAAATGCACTCAACACACACACAATGTCACATCCATCCATACTGCTGATTGCTGTGAAGCTTTCTTGTATGCGTTACAAAGCGGCACGTGACCAACAACATCCGTATCCTACTGCCGTTAGCCGTGAGATGTGTCAGCCGTCAAGCGAAATCTTGTGATGTTTTTGGCAGCTTTGTGTCCCCCTCTACGCAGTAGAAGTGTTCCTGCAACGGTTTGTTTTGTTTGTCTCTTGATCGCGAGCTCTGGGGTGACATGATCAGAACATCTGTGGACCAGCGCACAGGGAACCTTCATCCTCACTGTGATTAAAGCCACAGTCGAAGAGGTGGAGCCAAGCGTGTTATATATATATATATATATATATATATATAACACAAAGGAGAAGAGGAAATTAGCACTAAGGCATCAACTCATGTTTATTAACTTCATTAAGTATCAGCGGATGCATGCACACTGTTCATGTTAAGTGCTATTTAGGTTTCAGGTTGTTCATTATACTTCAGGTATACATGCAGAATAAGTTGTATACAATATGCTTTAACACACCACATTTCTACAATATTAGCAATATGCAATGGAAAATACTAATCTTCTAAAGTTCCTATTGTTTGTATATAGTAATAATTTAATTAGTAGATAACCAGCATAGCCCAAATTGCGTTACATAAGCCGTCCTGCGTTTAGATGCTGTAGTATTATTAGGCCTTGTTTGCAGCCTCTCTATTCTGGAACGATCCCAGAAGATGAAAGAAGCCCCATGTAGACCAGAGCAGTAGCCCGTTTGAACCATGTTCCCTCCACAGTGGCTATCTGGGTTCCCTTGTAAGACCAACCCGATTTCTCCACTTGCCGCTATCGTTCCAGCCAGCCTGGAGTCAAGGGGGCGGGCACAGCCAATCAGCCAGAACAACAGGCATTGGCTGCCTGTCATGCCACACACCAGGCGCTATCTTGATACGCATAAGCCAGCCTAGCAGGTGGGAGGAGATCAGCTGAGATGCTCAAGTGGTGCTCTTCTAGCTTGGTGTTCACTGATACTGCACAGCAGTTATATTCAGCAGCTTCACGTTGGTTCATAACTCTGTTATTATCCTTCATGACCAAGTGGAACATGGTGCACTTTGGCTTAGCAGATGCTTTTGTCCAGAGTGAATTGCAATAAGTCAATGGCTGACCATAGGTCATAGGTCATGCTAACGAAACATTCTGTAATCTGTCAGCATGTGGTCAGAGCTGCCTTAGCTATTAAAGTGTCAAATTCACCAAGTAGCTGCTAGCTTAGTGTTGCGTGTGCGTGCTGCCCTGGCTCCATAGATAGGAACGCACTGCACACAATAACAATACTCTAGGCTTCACAATGCGTTTCCAATGAGGGTGGGGGACATCTGAGAGAGCCCATGGCATTGAAGGGAGAGGTGTTTTTGTTTTGATTTGAGTTTGAAGTTAGCAAGCATTTACAATGATTGACTACACCTTTAAAGCATCTCACCGTAACATAGCAACATACTGAGCGCCTCAAAGATGTATGTTTATACTCAATAGCAGCGTATACGCAAGCAGAGGTCTTAAACCTTCAAAGCGATGATCCTAACACTGAGCAGTAAAGGAGAGGGGGTTTTAAGATGCATATGTCTGACAGACGACAACCAATTGACCATATAATGACAGTGCTCTCGCCAATTGTGCAGGGAGGGGTGTGATTGTGATTGGTCGCTTGTGCCGTGGCAAATCCTGCATCTGTTTATTCCCCTGAGTGGGACCCCCTCCTGTCAGTAATGACCAATGTCACAAGGACTCTGCTTTTAGCACTTAATCCAACATGTCTGTCATCTGGCTTCTTATCACTTTGCTTCGCTCTCCCTCTCTCTCTCTCTCTGTGTGTCTTTGTATCTCTCCCCCCCATCTCTCTCTCTCTCTCCCTTCAAATCATTGATTGTTCAAAGGATCTATAAAATATTTACAGTGTGTGGGCAGTGTTCAGTTCTTTCTCTGGGAATTTGTTAGGGGTCGGTGGGGGGTGGAGGGGGGGGGGGGCATTATGAAAGCAGTAAAAAGGAGTGATTGTGAGAAGATGAGATGAAGACCTGGAGAGAGAGAGAGAGAGAGAGGTCCTCCCTGAGGCTTGGCCTTGAATACCAATGTTCACTTTGAAACTACTCCTGGGCATCAATAAATAAACCCAGCCACTGATGAAGGGCCATCTTCTCCTTAAAGCCTCACGTGGTGTTAGCTGCCTACGCCAGCCCTGACTGCTTCCATCTTTGAAGACGCACTTCTCCTCCCTTTCATCCTGCTTTTCCTGCCCCCTTGTAACTCTTTACTGCCAGTGTCAGACAGACCTGGCTGGGGCTCAATGTACCCCCCCCCCCCATCTCCTACCTTACTGCCTGTGTGAAGCACTGGCAGTAATACTTAAATAATATATGTTAGTATATATATATATATATACTATTATAGTATATACTATATATATATCCGCCCCCCTCATCCCCACTACACAAACAAAAGCACGAATTGTGAATGTCCCATCTCCCTTTGTCTGGTCACGGGTGCAAGCGAGAGGGAACTGGCAGTGTGGAGAGCCTGGCTCCTCAACAAGAGCTTCCAACCCGTTCTTCAGAAAACATCTGGGTGACGCCACGGAGGGTTTGTCCATTTATTCATGCAGTCTGTGTTTAAAGTAGCTTCCTGGGAAACATGTGATGTAGGGGAGGAGGGTGTAAAGGGTGAAGTGAAGCTCTGGTCCTCCCTCTGTGGCCCGGAGAAGAAGCGTTTCCTTGCCCGATGGAGGAGGAACAGGCGAGGGGGTGTGTGGTTTGTTCCTCAGTGAAAGGCAGGCCTGCACACCCCTTTGAGACTGTACTGTGATTAAGGGCTATATAAATACACTTGACTTGACGTGTGCTCCAGCCTCTAGTGTAATGTGACGGTGCTTAAAATAGTGTCTGGAGGACTTAGGAAGTAGGGACAGAAACAGCTTGTTGCCACGGCCACTGTCAAGCACAAGTTCCGTTTATTTGTGAGTTGCAATAACAAGTTAAGGCATCCAAATGCTTGGGTTGGGAGCACATAAGTTGTGTACCATCAAGTTCAGGAGACCTTGGTTTGCACATAGTATTTCTCGCCTCCTTAAAAAAAAAGAACTTTTATTGTGAAATGGTATTCCCAGGCCCCAGTGAACCAAGGGCGTCAGAATCCTATCTTCCTCTTATCTTCCTCTTTACTTATGTAATCTTAGTTTATTTTAGTTTATCTTATCTTGATCTTCTTTTCTTCCGCTTATGTTCTTCATATTTTACCTAATCTTAGTTGATCTTATCTTCATGTTCTTATCTTCTTCTTATCTCTCTCTTATCAGCTAATCTAATCTTAGTTTATCTTCCTTATCTTCCCTTCAGGTGGGTGGGACCATGTACAATACAGGTCGCCACGTGTCTCTACGACTGGACAAGGAGCACCTGGTCAACATCTCGGGAGGCCCAATGACGTACAGCCATCGCCTGGAGGAAATACGGCTCCACTTTGGCAGCGAGGATGGCCAAGGGTCCGAGCACCTGCTTAACGGACAGGCCTTTTCCGGAGAGGTTAGTCTGGGTCACGATACGATATTATCGCGATACTTAGGTGTCAATACGAAACTATTACGATTCTTAGGGGACAATACGATACGATATTATCATGATACTTAGGTGCCAATATATTGTAATATCATCACAATTGGCACCGATATGAGAGTATGCCAAAAAGATATTATATTATTATACTTAGGTGCCAATGGGTTAGTATCACGATAATATGTGCCAAAATGATGTGATATTATCACGATACTTAGGTGCCAATAACATATGATATTATTATACTTAGGTGCCAGTAGGATAGTATCACGATAATATGTGCCAAAATGATATGATATATATATTATCACGATACTTGGGTGCCGATACAATATTATCACAATAAGTTCCGATACGGAAACCGATGGAGTGCCTACTCCAGGTGGGGAATGAGTCCTTGCCCCAAGTGAAGGAGTTTAAGTACCTCGGGGT
>JAODTR010025491.1:0-23212 GCA_025399935.1 Amblyopsis rosae
ACACATTGATATGTCAACATTCACTCAAAGTCATAGCGCCACCTACTGGCAACAGAAAAAATTTGTTGTAACTTCTCCATAAATGCTCAAATCGGTACAAAATTTTTATCAATTCATAAGAGCCTCACCCTGAACACATTGATATGTCAACATTCACTCAAAGTCATAGCGCCACCTACTGGCAACAGAAATATACACGTTTTATGCTTTCATTCCCGGCTCCTAGCAGGTTGCCCACATTTTCTACATAATCGTCTCACACAACACACATAATGATTCGCACCCGAGTCCGTGCCACGCCCCGACGTGCGTCACGGCGCGAGGGCCCGCCCAGTGTTGCTTGCAACCCTAGTTATTTTCCTGTTTTTCCAAGGGCCGAATACAGTGGCATAGCGACAATGTGTCAGACTCACTTTAATTTGCAAAGTCGATTTTCAAGAAAACTGACTGAAAACTGACCTTAAAAATACATAGTAGGTGGAACTGGCTGCTTTTGAATTGGGTTATAACAACAAACACATTTGTATATATAAAAAAAGCACTAACTGAAACAAAAACAGTAGAGCAGGTTATTAGGGACACACTTATTAACAAAGTCAGACAAATTAGAACATGAAGTACTATATAGTAAAGTAGTAATATAGTAAATATGCCTCTGGGTCCACAATGAGCCCGCTTGGTATGAGCATCAGCTATAATGTCAGGTTTAGCTGTGCCTGCAAATAGATCTACAGTATAATCAATTTCAGCTTCCTTACAATGATTTTCTAACTTAGAATAAAATACATGTGTTTCCCTAAATCAGTTCTGCAGGAAAACAAAGTGTATAATTTCCTTTAGCCTCTAGTCAACCTACTGTAGATGATGATTTCTTTAACCTCGTTTAGATGAACTCCTTGCTGCCTTGAGATAAGCCATGAGATAACTGAAGAGTTCTTGAGCCATCTGGAGCGGGTTCAAGACAGAAAATATTTCATTGATACAATTTATCACAGGAAATTAATAGGAAATCAATAGGCTCAAATTAATTGATATTTCCCATTAATCAAAATATATTGCTATTTATTGTAATTTGTGCTAATTAGCTATAATAGATGGTAGATATAACTCCTTTACTTGATAAGTTAAGGAGTTATATCCTCCTTTACTTGATCAAAATAAAACATTATATTAAATTAAATGGTTTACGCTATCATCAGGCTTAAAGTCTCAAATGTTAACTCCATTACATACACCCAAGCAATTTTCATAGAGGAATGCAGCACTGTACACTTATGTGCACTTAGCACTATTAAAGCCTGAACCGGCCTACACAAGACATGCACTCAAATGGCACAGTCTGTAACAAGTCCCTGACATATCATAAAAAACCAGGTGTGGTGACTCTGTAAAAACATGGAAATTTTTGAAATATGATAAATAACTATCTTCCACTGACTGGGCATTTACTCACTCTGGGGGCAGATGTACTCAAGTTAGCGAGTGCAACGTAAATAGTTTCTTGGCCAGTCTGTAGAAAGCACATGCTGTGCCATTTAATTTTATGTTGAATGTACTAAACCTGCAGCTGATCGTGGAATCAGCAAGTCACTGGCCAATAACCAATTGTGGCGCCATTAATGCAATGGAATCATGGAACTGCTGACTCAAAAGAAGAAAACAGATGTATTTAGTGATCATGAAATAGAGTACACTAGTCTATGAGGAACCATCAAACCTAGAGTTTACAGGAGCGTAAATTATCTACCGCCACACAAAACATTGTTTCGGCGATTACAACAAAGTTAGAGAGCACAAGCGGGCAAATCCTCTCAGCACATATACTTGACCTGTGTGTGTGTGTATGTGTGTGTGCGGGCGGGCTGGCGTGCGTGTCATTAGCAAATGCAATAAAAACTGAAGCACACAGTAGGATTGTCTACCTTCAACCTGAGTATCAAATCAGCCTGTTAGCTGACATACATCTGGCCTTTAGAGTCCCTTTAACATAAAGTAAAATCACAATAACAACATATTAATGGAAAAGTCCACTCAGCAGTTCAGAAACTACGTTTACCAAACAAGCTGGACTCTATGGATTTGAAAAAGCTATCTCAGCAGTTTATACAGTACAGTATATGGTATATACTGGCTGTATCCACCACTGAAGAAAATATTTTCTAGCACTACTTTGAAAACAGTCACAAAAGACATTCAAACATCTGAGATTCTACAACATATATAGAACTCTATTGCATCACACTTTTTTCCTTACATTTTGTTCATAGTTATAGAATAATCATTCAGTCATTGTTTAATCGAAATGCAGAAAATAACATAAATCACAGATATTAATATAGAAATACAATTTGATAGTCCAGGCTCATCTCGCATTCTCAGCTACAGATTACACAGAGCACATTTAGCATAACCATAAACTCATACCGCCTAATTCTCTTAGACATCATTGTAGCAGATCATATCCATATTCTTTCTCCTTATAGAAATAATTACAGGGAAAAACTAAGAAAAGCCTGCTGTTCGAAAACAGTGATCTATTACTATAAAGATAACATTTCCTTTTCACGGGCGCCCATTTTATAAACTAATCACACAGTCCCTAGAGGCATTGTACAATGAGCTGATCCCCATAAAACTGTCATATGTATGCATTACAATGACACCAGGCCAAAGGGTTGGATAATATATACCTGTTAATTGTTATAATGGGGTGTACTTATCATACATCTATCATATGGCGGTATAATGGGGGGCATTTTCTCAGTGATCATTATTTGTATTTGTTTTCAACTTAAGTCATTACAGACTACTGCGGACCAGGAAACGGCACACTGAACTCAAATGAATTACTGCAGTCTAGAAAATAAAGAACAACATTAATATTACCAAACGGTACAGCACAGGCGGTAATGAAACAATGGCCAACAAAAAAAACCTCTTAATCTAAGTACAAAAAAAAAGAGAGAAAAAAAGGTCTTAATCAATCACAGCGAAAACTAAACAGCATATGTTGGAGAAAATGGGTATCATAGAGTGCATTTTGTATTATAATACCAAAGAAACTCTTGCTGCTACTGGTGCACTGTCAGAACAGAGCCTTTAATGATGGCAACATTTTAAGATGGAAACATATACTGATGGTGTGACTTCTGCCCAGGTGGAGGGTCAGCTCCAATATTATCACCGCAGGAGGTACAATATGGAATATTCACAAACAAGATGGAGATCCAGGGAGAAAGAGCAGGAGATACACGTATACAGCGGCAGAAACGTATACAGCGGCTTTGAATACAGTACAGACACTTCTAGATGCACAATCTGCCATGAGGCACACCCACAAGACATGTGAAGTGTGAGGTGATCCATCTACTTACCCATTATGTTGGAGTTCATGAACGGTGTTGGGGACAATCCTTCTTGGGACACTAATCGACTGTCACTCAAGTTATCGCTGTAATGAGGGTTGTCTGCAAAATCCTGGGGGAGAGATCACAGTATAAAGGACTTTATTAGGCTACCTCACTAATATACACCCTAATTAGCAAGTATACTGTAAACTATTGGAAAATTATGGAATGACAATTTCCTTAGACATTGATATGCTGATGCAATTCATTAATGATCTGCAACAAACAGGCAAATCGAATTGATGCCAGGCAATATCGTATAACAAATATAAGGTAAATTACAATTAGGTTACTAAATAATGATCTCTGAGAAAATGTCCCCCATTTTACCACCATTAACCACACACTTTTATCCAAAGCAACTTATGGGTACAATTACAAATATTACAAGGCACAGATAGCGGGCTTAGGCAACTTGGATAAAGGATGCTTACAGGTAGGCACCCAAACCACTATACAAACCCCACCCCCGCCTAAATGATGCTACAGGTCCATAGATCTATGTTACAGCTCCAATGGTAACCGATGGAATGTCAAGACATAATATGATGCTGCAAATATTCCCAGTCCAATTGCTCAGCTCATGGAAGAAAATGGAAGCTTTTCTAGTGAAATTACCATATCTGTAGTGTAATGATTGTTAGGCCAAAGTATAGCAATACAGCTATGTTTTAACGGCTGGATTGAATGCAATTATTGGACACTAGTCCATGTACCAACACACATGAATGAGGCATGTGGATACTGTATGTCAGTTCATCTGACACATCCTCACATCAAAATACTTGTACAATGGCTGTTTAACTTGCTGTGAGAAGGAATTTCATGATCATATGAGGCAAAAAGGCTTATACATGTACATATACAGTATATTCAAATACCCTAAAAAGGTTTGAAATACGTATGAAATCTTATAATCACACTAGATCTTACAAACTACCTGTAACGGTTTGGGCCGCGCCACCGATGGACGGCTCACCCCCTCCCACCGTTACCGGGGCCTGCGTGCTCCCGCCCTCGGTTTCCAGACGTGCACTTCCCCAGCGCTCCTTGTCTCACGGGTGTTTGCACTGATTGTGTATTGTTTGCACCTGGGGGTTTTGCTTTGGTATTTAGGATGGGGTTTCTCTTTGTTTCCTTGTCGGTTATTGTTTCGTGTATGGTGTGTGTTTGCGTGCTTTCTTTATTAAATACATCTTGTTTACGCCAAACTTGCGCCTGGTTCCTGCCTTGCCCGCTCTCACCGTTACACTACCATTTAAATATAAAGATACAGTAGCTATAGGTAATCATAACCCATAACATTAACTATAACTATATTATTTTTGTAAATCACAATTCCATTTCAATGTGGATTAATCAAACATTATAAGGGTTTACGTACATTATATTCCATATACTGTATAATAAATATTTAAAATAAGGGTTTAGCTTATTGAGAGGAAGAAATATATAAATAAAATCCTACATCACTCTAAAGTACCTGCAGCTGTAAAAGATTGCCTTTTGCTCCTGCAGCTTAACCGTGCCTTTTCATGACAGTTATCAGCTTCAGGGGCTTAGTTCTAAATATCGGTCACAGTATGGTTTTTGAAAACTCAGGGTTCTTCGCAATAAAAGATACTCTGTTGCAGTGCTAATCCCTGGCCCTGTGAAAATGTTCCTGTGCTCTTGTCAAATGCATATGCCCAAACTACATTAACTCCCAGCAGAGGAAATGAGTAGCAGTGGGCTAGGATTTCCATAGCCATTTTCACCAAGTCATACCCTTCGCATTCAACATACTGTACATACATTTTTTTTATGTATGACAAAAAAGTGGAAATAATATTACCAATCTTTTCTTGAGAGTGGATCGTGAGGGAGTAATTTCAAAGGCAGTGGAGCGTTGTGCTGTGCTAAGGGAATCCTGAGAGACTCCCTATTGTGCCCCTGCCAGGTCCCACACTCTGTTAAATCACACCATGAACACACTCAATAACAACAGCCCTAGTAGAGGCCCTAGCAAGCTAGCAGCAAACCACACAAGTTACTGTAATAAGCCACAGAAATAAACTTTTTTTTTAATCTCACAAATCAACAAGGGACGTGTTGCTTGCTAACAAGAAGCTAACATGCCAATAGGCCATATTTGATAGTTTCCTTAAGGGGTCCACAAACTGACCATTAAACAAACATATGCATTCTACTGTAAGAGCAATAGGCCAACAACAAGAGATCCCTTATCATTTCCCAACACCGCTGGCCTAAATCTGTCCAAGACACTAACGCACTACAACCGTGGGGCTCAGTTACCACTGTTGGCTAAATAGCTGTCAGATCACCACTTTAGAATGCAGGCAGCAGCTCACGGCTTGGCCCCTATCACCCGCCAGTGTCTTAAAGTCATGCCTTCGACACTATACACCACAGGTGAACACGCTGCAGCGCGTGGCAGCTTGGGGAGTGATAATATGGCCGTGATGGATGCATGCGGGGACGGGTATTGAGCTGGGGCAGGGCACTGGGGAAGTGGGGGTTGTCCTGCAGCGGCGGTGGCCACTGCTCTGACTGTCAGCTTGCCGGCTTGCAGCAGAATGCAACGGTTGGCCGGGATCCAAGGTCAGCACAGTGGGGCTTGGGACTATTCACAGTCCACTGATCACACACTCGTATCTCACCAGCTCAAACAAGCACATTCACTAGACCATGAGCCCGCTATCTCAAGACAGAATGCTGTTGAGTGGTATTGAGGATTTCTTCTGGGATATCTATAGTAGACAGGTACTTAGATTATTAATTAATTCAACATTTAAAATAATGTATTCAATTAGTATTATAGTATAGTATGCCACTTTTAAACCTATTGTATTGCTAAAAATGATACAGTAACTAATTACACGTGACAAAGTTATAATCGCTTATTCCACCTTTAAGGCGTTCTGGAGGAAGGGTCAAATTTTGAAATCAAAATCAAAACGGAAACAGCCCTCTATACAATGTCATAGGGTGCACGCTCAGAAGCTCCACCCTACACACTGGAAACACATGGCGAAGGCTAGGATATTGTTTATATCCCTTATCCTTTTGTCAGCACACACACATAACATGCAGCTAGCAGGCCGTGACGACATATTCACTGAATATACAAAAAATTTAGCTTACAATCGCTGACTATACTTTAAATGTAATATAAAGCATATTCATGTGTTTGACTGTGATGGACCCATCCAAGGTGGACCTCGTGGCCTTGATAAGAAAGATTTTGCATTAATAAACTAATTTCATAGTGAATGTTAAGCGTTATTATTTAACAGTTAATTGTACAACCGACACCAATACAGTTACATTTACTTTAGCAGACACTATTATCTAATGCAAATTATAGGGAAGTATATTAGTATTACAGATGCTGGTCAAGGATTCTTACAGGAGCAAGGTGGGATGCTGACGTAACTACTAATGTAAAAACAATTCAACTCATTCCAATTTGATCTAAGAATTGTAATTGACCATGCACATGTTTGTAATGCAAATGTAGCTAAGGGTAGATGTTGGAAACACATTTTTTGGGCCAATCACAATATAATGCATACATCTCTGAACTGCACCATCAGCAGCAATAAAGGTACTGGCTTATTTCTTTGTTGGCACTCTTCTCAACACTCACTACTTTTGAAACATTATCCCAGCACCCTTTCAATCTAAGAATACATTTGATTTTAAGTACTGTTTTCCACCTAAGGCTTGGGATTATTTTCCCCACTACAATATGCATACAGTATATAGTGCCTAAAACTGCATGTGCAGGTTTATGTGAGCGTTAAGAAGATGCAAACAGCTGTCTGCCTGCTTTATGCTGTGACTTGCAATGTCAGAAACACTCACTTATGCACCTAGAGCAAAGATATCTCAACCGTCTCCACCTTATAATTCAAATCAGGCTGCCTATGTTACCATAGCCTGTAGATGTTCATTCGGGAAGGGCACAGATAAATATACAAGGTAACACCGCCTGAGAATATCTGACATTTAACTGAGTTCTGATAGTAAGTGACAGGAGATTGACATAAATGGAATCCATATAGGGCACCTAGGACAACCAACATGCAAGAGGTTCACACTTTCATACAAAAATAGAGATATAGTCCCATGCAAAAAATATATGGTACAAAACATACAGTATACATAATGTCATCATCAATATTTTATAAAAAATACATGACATGTAATACTTTAATTATATTGGATCCCTGCAGAAAAAAATTGCAAATTATTAGTGTGTGTGCTCCTTTTACTATATAAAAATATCAATATCAATATCATTGTAGATCATATTCTAAAAATTAATAATATTTAAAAAATATCATAAATTATATTATAAAAAATCTACCATCTTTGGAAAACACTGATTATTTATAAACACATTTGAGAGGATCTGTGTTTGTAAAATCAGTATCTGAAAAATTGATTTAAGTGACAGGTGACCCTTATGACATGGTCATTATTCAATCACTGGTATCAGCATCAGGATCAAAACAGAGCACAATAAACTTAAACCAAAGTCAAAGCATATTTAACAAAATTATGTTATAAAGCTTCCTTTTTTTAACATTTGTTTTGCTTGGCGTTTACATTTACAAGGGGTTGCAGCGTACGCACACATACACACATACAGTACCTGCAGTTCAGGACATTCCCAGCTTTTGGTAGTTTGGCTCAAAGAATGATAGGCTAGCATACCAAAATGAGTTGTTGTCTCTTATCATCCTGACAGATTGCCTGACTATACACTGACTAGACTATAAGAGAGACATGTCTGTCTCAACGATCTCTAGCTTTAAAGCTGGCTGCATGAGCCAAAGTATGTGGAACAATCCTGTAGTTTGCTTTTGGCAAAAGATCTCCCCAAAAAATGCATTACGTTTAAAATACATAAATATTCAACATAATATGTGCCACAACACAAACACTATGTGTTCGGGCCGCTTACCTGGGAAGACTCGTAGGAAGGACTCGATGGGCCACCTGTGACCCAGGAAGCTTGGCTGGTACGCTCATCCATACCTGCCAAAAAACGAGAGGCTTGATTCAGTAAATATTACTGTGTGTGGGTGTGTTTGTGAAATGCACCTGATTGCCTTTACCTTTGTCATAAATACTAGTAGAAAATATATTAATACATTAATACCAAATATTCTCTCTAGAGGACTACTATGAGAGGCTGTCATTCTCTTGGCAGAGAGGAAACCAGAGGAGTCACTATTAAAGCAATTTAAAGAAAACAGGCACATGCTATTTTCACACACACACACACACACACACACACACACACACACACACACACACACACACCTCTACACTAGCAGTTAAACAAAGTAGAGACGGCAACTACAACTTTATAATTTGGCATTGATATATTGCCAAGCTCCATCTGAACAGCTGAGCACTGAAACTTGATAAAACTGAGAAATCATTTTCAAATTAAACAAAACCTCCAAGTAAAAAATCTGAACAAATTGAAAAATCCAAACATCTGGCAAATGATGGCAAATGTAATATTTGACATAAAGAATCTGATTTAAAACAACCTAGTCAGTAAAAAGACACTATGCCTAGATTGTGATGGAGACAATATTGTTTTGTAGCAACAGCCAAAGTGAAGAAAACATCATTACATTGGGGTAGGGGATAAACTATGAACATTTATAAACATTTCAAAAGATATTGATTGTTCCATGGAATGGAATATCATTCTGTCTCAGTAAAATGAAATAACAGGTGGTCAATTCCACCTTCAAATAAACAAGATCCGATTTATTGGAATTGTATGGGTTCCAAAACCAATTACAGGGATAGAAAGTTAAGCACAAAATCTAGTATATCTTTAAAACTAAAAGGTTTACAAATGATCTGGGCTCAGCTGCTGTCACACAACAGCTAACTGTATAGCTGGGAAGGCTCGTTCCAAGCAGTGCAATTTGCATGTGTGGAAAAAACTATTCTTTAGCAAGACCAGAAGAGGATCTTCCACGGTGAAGATTGATAGGCCGGTAGGCTAATCACAACACACTAAACAACCCCTTTAACTACATTTTAGATCATTGGTTATTCAAATTACAATGAAAACAACATAGGTTCAACTGTAGGTTCCATATAAAAGATATCACCCATTGCATGATTTAAGTGTTGCTTATGAGCACCTCCATTAGCATGAACATGAAGATTCCAAGTAATGATCAAAACTATGTAGATAACTAACACATAAATGTAGGCAGAGAAAGATCCTTTACTGATTAAGGCCCCAGGTATCAAAGGTACATTTGGCAGTTCGTCATGACAGAGAGCACGCTGCACTAATAATGGAATGAGGAGCCGAGTTGATTGGGATTTCTTCCATTTTAATCCAACCGTTTTTACAAATGTCCAGAAATTTGCAAGAAAGTACTGGCCACACCTTAGATCAACTTGTACCATGTGCCTCCATTTATGTCTTGACCTGGAAACTAGTTCCCTTAATAATCTGCTGCTGTCTATCAAAATGGCAATAGCAAATAACCTGGCAAACTATGGAAGGCAGCTATTGTGGATGAACAAATCATGAACAAATCATTCTTTTACTAAATTATTTTATTGTAGAATACTACATTCTAAGAAACCCTCCTTTACAATAACAGATAAAGAGCACTCTACCATAAAGTGAAGACCTGCACATCTTAGATAGAAGGTTCACCACAAGATGCAACCAACTCATAAGCTATAAAGTTACTGTTTCCAAAAAAGCACATTAAACACCTGTGTAGAGTTCAGAAAGTCATATTGACAGATGAGACAAAGATTAACAAGTACAGAATGTTAGACGTCATCAAATCATGTGCTGGTTTATACAACTGCATGCTCAAAATTCAAAACAATGTAGTACAACTCCGCTTGAAAGCAGAACTGTAATTCTTTAAAAGGAACTATGTACGATTTTGTCCGCCACTAGATGTCACACTAAGTACCAAATGAAAAACTCATCATTAGCCACTCACACTAACATGTAGGGCTGGACCAGAATATTCGACTATTCGGGTATTCGTTTGATGTGAAGGCGAGTCTTCATTTTGGGATTTGTATACTATTTTTTACTTTTTGCATGCGTATCAGTATTTTCTCCTGCCTGCCTTTAGCCTGCCATTGGCTGTTAAAGATTTAGCAGAGCTTGTATTCGTTCAATTCAATTGTCAATCTCAGACTGCAGCAGTTATTTTCATGTCCCAACAAGGCCTGCTAACATGCAAACGAGTGAACGAATGGAAGGTTATGTCTGCAGGTTAATATGAAATTACTGCAACAGCAGTTGGTGCAGACAGAACTTTTTTATCTAATAATGCATTTTTGGACTAAATATTTTACTGGATTGGACATTTGCCAGTGTAACAGGATTGTTTTGGACCGTTATCGAATGGTGGATTAAGTGGTGGATAGATACACGAGTCTAGGTGAGTACAATACCGTACCGTTTGTGTCCCTCCTTCCGCCCCCCTCCTCACAGCTGAGCCATGTTGATGTTTACTAGACTATAACAGCACAAACTAACGCTTGTAGAACTATACTGTACAAGCAGTCTTATTTATTTTATTAGAAGCAATAAGCATTAAAGCATAACAGATATGCTACAAGTTAAGCTACACAAACATTCTCCTGTACAGTCAGTACCGGTATAGCTTGTAGTGCATTGCTCCATTGTACTCTGAACGGTGTCGTGTCTGAACGGGAGCTCATGCCGGCCCATGCAGGCACAACCAGGCCATCGATGAAAACAAAGAACTCAGATAAATTGAGGGACTGTGATGTCATTCACTGCTCAGGAATCAATTACCCCACTATATTTTTAACATAGAAAAAGTAGAAGTTGGCCGCTATATTAACGTTTGAAACACACACACATACAGATTTCTAAATGTGTTTCTGTCTGTATAAATTGGTAGGTCTTGGTGGTAGAATTGGTAAGTATAAAGGGTTGAACTTGACGTCTAGGAGTTCTCACCCAGGAAGCCTTTCAGCGCCAAAATACAAAAACTGGTGAGTAGCCTATTCATCGCCTGATATCCCCTTAAAGCATTCACCCTGAATTCTACACCTATTTGTTTATTTCGTATAACAGACTAGACAGGTTAGCTAAATCTAATTTTAAGGTCTAAAACTTTAGCTAAAAAGTTTTCAGAAAATAATCAAACTTTTTTAGGGGTGCTGAAATGCATTTTATGTGTGCTCGAGCACCCCTAAAAAAAGAATAGTCTAAAATCGGCAATTAAATAATCAATTAAAAAAGGGATATTATTTATTAATGATACATTTTTACCTTTAAATTAATGACTCGGTATGATGATTGACTGGGAAAAAAGAATAAAGCACGATATTCATGTTGTGTAAAATCAAGGCAACCAGGACGTTGAAGCAGTAGAAGCAGTAGTAGTAGTTGAAGTAGAAGGGTGTACAATAGACTTTGTGATGCTACGCTACAGAAACAAATCTTACAGACAGTGAAGTGGATGTAAACGTTGTGACACTGAGCCATTCGGCAATCAGCAATATGCTTGGGGAGTACTGCAGCACTCTAGAGAGTGATCAAAGTGAAAATCCATGTATTACATCTGACAAAAACCCATTGCTTTGGTTGCATATGAATAAACAGTGTTACGAGAGGCTCAGCAGTCTTCCAAAGTAGTATCTCACAATCCCCATTATCCTACCAGCCATTGGGTTGGTGATCAACTGGCTCTGAACATGAGTTTTATCTTTCTTATAATAACTGTGAAGGTTGATGTTCAGTTAGTTAAACAGTTATTAATGATTGTCAAACCCCCTTTATGTTAATTGAATTATAGTTTTGAAAATATATTTGTGGCTGATGATATGATTAATGGCAAGATAAGCAAATAGCCCTGTTAATGTCATCATTTGTACGGAATACATGGCAAGGTCTGACTATATAACATGGGAGAAATATAAACAACATAACTGCAGTTAAAGTATGTATGTGTCTTAATACCATATTGTGGATCAGTTAATCAACAAATGCAAAAGCTGGGTTTGCTATTCTAAAATGAATCTCAATGTATTTGATACAACTGTCTTCTGGTTCTGGGCCCTATGTGACAATGTGTGTTAGCTAGCATCTTCTGAATTAGTGTGTCGCCCTGGACTTTCTCTGTCATGTCAGGGGATCACTTTTACAAGAGTACATGAGTACTTCGCCATGGCAACACAAATCTGTTCTTGGATGGACCAATCATCTTTAGGAAAACTACAATTTATTCCCTGATGTAACAAACCTAACTCTCCCATCCCTGTGGATTCAGCAATACAAATAGTAAAAAGGGCACTGAGGGTCTTCTATAACATAGTCTGCGTACCGGTAATTCAGCATAGAAGAGAAGTCTGACTGGATACATTTTGAAATGTGATAATACATATCAGTTATAACATAGTTATATATTTAGTCAACACACCAAAGAACAAAACAAATCAGTTTAAGTGCAGTTTAAGTTAGTTTTCGTTGTGATAGTTTCATATTGGTCATATTGGTCATACAGTATTCCCACATTTAGCTTTTTTGCCTCTCAGATTTTTTTATATAATTGGCTGTCTAATTGTTTTTACACATCCATAGCACTTCACATCTGAAAAATGTAACTAACCACCACCACCACATTACACCGTGTCTATTACAAACACAATGTATCCAGTGCACTTAAACATTTTGTTCCACAAATCAGAGATTTCATGTTTCAAGCAAAGACTGTATGGTTTCAATTGACAGATGTGTCATGTGCAGGCAAGCATCACACAGAGGTGGGAAACTCGTGGGGGGGGGGGGGGTAATGTACCGCTACATTTTGAAGAACATATGACACACAATGAGGGATAATGAGGGGCTACATATAACAGGTTTACAGAAGTAGATTTCTGGGATAAATCCCTACCTGGTGAGCTGAATTGGCTGCTTCCAAGAGTGGTAGGCCTGTTTTTACCACCATTCACAGGTGGAGAGAACATCTGTAAAAGAAATGTGTATAGTAGGCCTATATAAGTACATAGTAAGAACAGTTCTGTAATGGGGTGATGTACAGTAGCCTACCTATTGTCAGACATAGGTCTAATATATATTTACATTTTTGTAAACAAAGTAGCCTAATCTTAACTGACGTAAATTGCCATACACATATATGTTTATTTAATATCAGAACTATGCGGTGGCTATACAACGTAAAAATAAATTAATAAATTAAAAAACTCAAAGCAGCCATCCTACCGCACTAAAATCCAGCAAGTCACTTAATTCCTTGTCTGTTCCAATAGCGGCAATCCGCTGCTGAGGATTCATTCTTGCGATCTAAAAACCTTAAGACAAGTGCAATTGTGTTACAAATAGATTTTCTTTGATGCGTGCATTGGTCTAACTTTTTTTTTCTTTTTGCAATAAAGACGCACACAGTAAACTTGCAACTTCTAATTGGTTGTGGAATAACATCTAGTATAAATTGGGTTATACCAATGCCTTCATATAACAACCTACTTTAGGCGATAATATTATTAGTTTTCCTTACTGTATTTTAAGTTATTGTACAAAACTCCAGTGTTCGGGTGAAGTAAACCCTGCAGAAGCAGAAGCCTGACTGAATGGATGGCACACGTTAGACAATATCTGCAGCAGCACTTTATTGTATTGTTGCAGCAACAAAGTCTGCATTAATGAAAGGTATAAGAAACCTTGTGTGTAGCCTTCCACGAACGATGGTAAAATTAGTCTCAAACATTTGTTAAGGTTAGCCCTAAACTTGCGCATCTCACCTATGTAACGTTAGCCTACTCTACGTTAGCTATAGCCAAAGCTGTCGTACAAGCTGGAATGACTGATTCGAATTGATTTGACGTATATAACCATTGCAAATCTTAATGCAACTACAATGATTTGTCACTTTGTCACAGATATTGGCGCAGAAGATAACACAATACATGCACTATATGCATGGGAGAAAACAAAAATACACCTCTGCTCACAATGTTTCCAAAATTCCATGCTCCAGACTGTACCGTAATGTCTTTCTTAACTCCCAACTTCTTTCACCAGTCCCACATCTTTTGGCAAACTCACATTAATATTTTACCTTTATCCGAATAAAATTCCGACTAGGGTGATCGGGTGTGACAGTAGAAGCCTCGTTATCCTGTATTACGGCTCAAAATGTGTAAAACAGTGGTTTATGACTCGACACCTGAAAAAATATCCTCTATATCACTTACGAGTTTCCCTTAGGCAGACATTTTTGCTTTGCAAAAGCCTCAGTACCACGATGACATTCGTTATTGTATCCCTCCGCCGAAAACAGTGACAAGATTTCCCCATTGGATGTCCCACACATGGAGAAGTTGTGCGTGCGTGTCTGTGTGTGTGTGTGTGTGTGTGTGTGTGTGTGTGTGTGAGAGAGTGTGTGTGCGTGTGTGCGTGCGTGCGTGCTACTATGGCTACTTGATAGGAATGGGACATTTTTTTTATTAATTTGTGACGTTAATGGCAATGTAACCATATATCTTTAATAATCTGAACAAATTGTTTATTTGAATGTACATCGAAATAAATTTTTACAGATGATGTCATCTTACAATTTGTCTAATTAACCTCCTTGTATTTGTGACCTTAAGTGTATATGTTAAATAATGTACAATGTTGTAATTTATTTGGGAAGGTAGTTTTTTAGTATGTTGGTTTTAACTTTGATGTGATCCCTAATCCTTAGGATAATTGTTTCCTTCTGCAGCTGGGTCTGTGCTCTTGCTCGTTTAATTAATAACATATATTTATATGAATAGATGAGATAGTGCCATGGCCACTGGTTTGAGGTATAATAATAATAATTATGATAATGTAATAGCTCGGTGATAGCCACCACAGCAACAGAATAAGTGGACAAGAAAATGTTCCCTTTTTGGTGTAATCTATGTAATTGGTAGACCTATAAGGAGCTGTGACACATCAAAAACCTATGCAGCAGGTACAGGTACACCCAATTAGTATTGATGAATATATTCCTGGAATATTTTTGACAATAAAAGATATTTGTATTTCGAGTTTGTTATTCACAGGCAAGAGGCTAAACATATAGGCCTATACTGTAGCATAATAAAAATGCAATGGCTCAAACAAGGTAATTTAGGACAATAATAAAATAATCCCTGAAAAAAAAGGAAAAAGAAAAAAAGAAAATCCCTGCCATATAGTCCTACTGCATTTAGGCTAGTCTTATAGCCTACTGCAACTTTTCAGCTCGCGACCCCCGCTATCCCCAGAGGTGGTAGAAGAATAATTATCAAAGAATAATTATTCTTTGATTTTATTACAGGCTAGTAGCAGAATACATCAAAGTAATGTAAAAACTATACTACTACTAACAATTATGGCGAAACTATGCCATTTTAATAATTTTAAATTGTTATTTTATTTCTGAAAATCATCTTGTGACCCCCTCCTCTGTGTCTCACGACCCCCAGGAGGTCCCGTCCCCCAGTTTGAGAACCACTGGCCTACTGTATGATAGGAGCCAGACAGTGGTTCAAATATGAATGAGGCAATTTTGCATGCAGTGTGGTATTATAAAACATGCAGGGTTGGGAAATAACTTATTACATGTAATTAGTTACATGTAGCCTGTAGATTAAAAAAATATATATATAATATACAATATATATATAACAATAGCTGTAATACATAAAATAAAATAGTGGAATCAGATTAGGCTACAGGTATTTGTTTTTTAATATTTTTTTATTTCTAGGACTACATTCAAATATAAAAGGGAAGTTTGCATGAGAAAATGAATAAACAATAGTTATTTTATTAACCTTTAATTAACCTCAATGAATACTTTAAATATAGACTACTTTAATCTGATCCACTGTATGTAAAGTATTCAGATTATGTTACTATATTTAGCTAATCCAAAAATTACGTTACTGGTTATAATTTTTGTCTGGTAACTAACTGGAACAGATTATATTAAATATAATATATTTACAAAGTAACCTACTCAGCCCTGCAAACATGTAGGTCTAAGTGTAGGACAATTGATGCAGGGTTGATGATTTTGCAATTTTGTAAAGTTATTATGGTACACCTTAACCTAGGCTAAATTAGCAAAATAATACCAAAACCATAATCCAGTTTCGGTAAAATGTGGACTAGAAGTTACTGTCTTCTTTATTTCACTACACGTTATGATTTAGCGCAGAATGTGTCGGATCTACTTTTTCCTCCGCCTAGGCGAGAAAACAGGATAAACGGCTGCATTAAAGTGAGATTGCGCTACGGTATGTGAGTGGATATAGGATATAACACGTTTCATCGTTGAGTATGCCTGAGATTACAGAAATTGTATGCTTTTGTAAATAAATATAGTCTTATACCTATGCATAATTTATATAGTTGAGTTCAGTAGGCCTATTGAATAGTTTACATATGTAGACCTATATAGGCTAGACTAGTCTACTCAGTTATCCTCACTGAATGGCATCATGATCATCTTCTCATCATATTTTGTGCAAAGTTTTATGGTTATTATCCTACCTAATAGCTAGTAGAATATTTAATAGGGTACATTCAAATATTTTATTTCAACATGCTATCAGACGGTAGGCTAAATAGGCTCATCCATGGCCTACGAACCCTGGTGACCATTTGACTTTGTCCTTTCTTTGTTTCCACTGGTGCACAATGCACCGTTGAATTCCTATTGCAATCGCCTGTATGGAGCGCCGTTGAATTCCTATCTTCAAATCTGATCACAGTCAGAGGAGGGGGTGGGGTGTGGGGTGTGGGGTGTGGGGGTGTGCGGTGTGGGGGTGTGGGTGTGGGGGTGTTACAGACCTGTTACAGACCTGTTACAGACGCTTAAACCTACATCCTCGCCTAAACAAAAACTTTTACATAGTAGTCTCCCATTACAGTGTGTTATGTGTGTTTACAACATTTTTATTTATCACGTTTCCTATGTGGAAAATATTTTTTTAGTGGTTTGATGTGTTCATCATGGGTATGCTTACATATCTGCTTCACAGTGAACAATTACTTCAGTTGTTCCTTGATGGTCACTTTGAAAATATGAAATGTAATTTCAGAAAATCTGAATATATTTGCTATAAAAGCAGCTGTGTGTTATGTGGTAGACCTACGTTTATGTATCGTAATCCATTATTTTTCACATCTCTGCAGAAACCACCTGGAAGCTGTTAAAACATCTTAGTGAGAGACTTGTTGCATTAGCAGGACAGGTGAAATAATTATACTCTTTCTCTTTGTGAATATACATTTAAATGCATCCATGTATGTCAGAATATATATGCCTATTCTGTATCTACTGTATTTAAAATGAATAATAATGATTTATTTAATAATAAATAATACATTAATATATTATAGAGATGGTACCATGGTCATTCAAATAATTATTTGAAATTTAACACAGGTGCTTAAAGAATATAGGATCTCCTTCAACCAATCAGAACTACTGCAGGTATGATTTTTAAAACACTGACGCTTTGGATGGGTTCAGGATGGTGCACAGCAGTTGACTGAATGCCAGGTTACACAACGGAGGAGTTGGGCTGTGTTTTTGCTTTGCTATATTGTTGTGTTTCAGCTAGATGCACATCATGTTGGTATAGTACAATCTCCTCTGTCAGCACTATAGCCCACTATAGCCCACTATTTTGTCAACCTCTTCTGATTTAAAATGGGATGCATTTCATTTCAGTATGAGACTTCTTATATTTCAAGTTAAATAAACTGAACTTGACATTTGCTACTGATATTTAATACTAATAGTGATTATTACAAATACCCTAACATATTCAAAATATGCAGCTTCACTTTTAAAGGTGTGACAAGGCATGACAATTACCAATGTGAGTGAAGGCATCTTAACAACAAATGATCCAACCAACACAAACCAGGAACACCATATGCAACGATGTTTCCCTCTTTGGTTGTCCGTGTGAACACAGGGTTAGATTTTGTAGATGCAGTGATACGTTACAATTTAAACAGTATATATTATACAGTGTGCTGCACAGATGCCAATTGCCAAGTGTGGAAACATTTTTAATTAAACAATGATAAACTTAAATGTTCACGCTGTGGCAACATGTGTAGTATGGAAAATACAGACAATCAAAATCAACTAATTTGTTTTTAAGGTCACTGAACCTGCGATGCTTACTTAATGAACTCATCAATAGGCTATATCTTATTTATACATACAGTGAGAATGTAAGCCTACAGTTCTATCTCCAGAATGTGTTAGTGAAGTTTTATTTGAAAAAGATAATATGAAAATGTCTTTATAACTTTTAAAGCACTAGGATGTGTTTATGGAAATTTGGAAAACAATCGAGCCTTCTGCTTTCCACGATTGGTAAAACCTGTGTACTTCCTACTCCTTGGTAGATCACCTTTTTGACAGTCAATGGAGCAGCTAGAGAGCTCTAGATCAGTAAGTGAAAAGTACACTAAAAAGCATTTTCAAATGCAATTTTGCAGCCACAACAGTATATAGCACGGGTTGTTGTTGTTCATAAACTGGTCTGTGACTTGAGATGGTAGTGGGTGGAAGTTGGGATAAATCAGAATTAGATGAAGATAAAATTAATTGTAGCCTGGGGTGGACTCATGTGAATGGAGATCGGAGAAGTAGGGTAAAGTTAAATGGCTATAAGAATTTGAGAACTCATGAGTCATGATATTGCCATGAAATAAATTAGAGTGTACAGATACATCTGTGGAGGTCCGAGGATGAGCTGAAAGTGATTCAGAAATGTAAGGTGGGACATCATAGGATTGGTACAGTGGAATTGTTGAGAGGTTTGTTGGGAACCTTGTAGAAATTTAAAACGCAACGATCTTGCGATATGGGAGTATTATATATTTGTAAAAATGTACTGATAAGGTTATGTAAGTAATGCAACTAAGAATGAGGTAAATTGTGGTAAATAGTTGTAAATAGGCTAATGGTATGGATTTGAGGCATATCTGGAAGACAGTGCATAATAATCAGTGTGATAAACATTGTAAGATGTATTACATTTAAATTTACGACATTGACACTCTTTTATCCAAAGTGATTTACATGTACATTTGTCAATAGTTGGACAGGTCATATACACCAGTAATTGTAAGCAACCAATATTATATCAGAATAGTTACAGCATCTTGTCATAACGACTACATACAGTATGATGACAAGATGGCGTACGTATATATGATGGTGAACAAGAATGCATGTATTGGCTTAATGGCTGACGAGATTAAATGTATATTTCAAACCTAACATAGGCCAGTAAAATACAAATACTAAATGAGAAGCACAGTTGAGCAAATAAGGGTAATGTTCTCCATCTCAGGACAGTATAATTATTTACACAGTGCAAGAGGCCTGACAGCAAAGAAGAAGGTAAGGCAAGAATTTAATAGATTTTAATATTAATTTAAACATGTATATTTTCTTATATTATGTAATCCTGGGATATAGCCCTGTGTGAACATAAAGGTAAGGAAAATAATAGAGGGGATAAGTTACTTTTATATAAAAATGGTTTACCATACAGGTTGATAGACACCCAAAGACCTGGCTATTGTTGTGGACATATCTGAAGTAGCCTAACTCAATCAGTTTCTATAGGCTAATTGTCAATGATTGAAAGTAGACACACCAGAAGCACTACAAAACTAGGACACACGGATCATTGTGTATGTGGATTTTAATGATGAAACAGGTAGGTTAATGGTCAGTTAAAAAATTATGGATTATAGTATAGGTTCATATGTTAGCCCTACAGGGTCTAAATCGGTTAATTTTATTTGTGTTTCATATGATCTTGGGAGATAGGCTGGCAGTGAATAGATTTGAATGGTATACATTGATTCAAAATACAAATAAAGTGTTAACAACTCTGAATCAAACCATGAAACCCCCCAGGCCCCCTCCCTGAATAAATAAGATTTCAGAATGAGTAGAATCGATAAAATAAAGAGACATTTATTTGCCAAATATAGCATAACTGGAATCGGCTATATACTGTAGTTAGTAGAATAGGATATGATGAATGAACAGCAAAGTTGATAAATGGCGTTTTATTTTGTTTTGTCTGCGTGTGCGGCTGTGCCTCACGCCTCCTCCCTCATTTTAGTTCACACTCCAGATCAATGGGTGGCGGTAATGCGAGATGAATATTCCCTTTCCCGAACCCTACGACTAGTAGCTCCATTCTATTATAATGTCTATGAGGTCCATAATGAATCTTATCATCTACGAATGACTGCGTGAAGCTCAATAGAGACAGCTTTACAAGACGCTGGGCAGAGAGAAGTAGGTGTTGTGCTACCGAGTTTATTTTACATGTGTTACCTTGGCAAAATTTAAAATGGCAATTTCCCATCACCCACTGCAAAACCGCCAGATTTTTTGGCTAACAAAGCTAATGTTGCTTTCAATGGATCGTGTTAATGGTCTTTCCTTCATAATATGTGGATGTATATTAATACAACGACATTCAATTGTCACAATTGCTTTTTTTAATGTCATATATAACCGCAGTTAACAAAACAAGCAGTTAATACCCCAGCGGCAGGCACACAGTACTATCAACAACAAGCTAACATTAGGTTGCTGTCTAAGCCTAAACTAGTACAAATGCTCTAGCTAGCTTAAATAACTAGCCATGTTGGCTATATGGCCTAGTGGTGTTGTGGAATACGAAAGTATTTGTGCTTATATTTACATTATTATTGAATAGTTGCAATGTTGTAATACGATAATAATATGTTTTAAATTATAAGTCTCCAATTATGTCAAACATAATAAACAAATGCATGACTGCTGTTATCTAATGTCAACATGGTTCGCGGTAACCGCCCGAGGTAAGACCTGTTTCGCGCTTTCATTGACTACGTTAGCTACAGAAGCTAATGGATCGTAGACAGCCAATTGAGTTTGGACCCCCTCAAAAGTGTCCAATTTGTTTTATCGACTAAAACACCATAGACAGTTAAACAGGACGTGCTTTTCTTGTGTACATGATCAACATTCGAGCGTGTATTGCGATGTGAAACACTAAAGGCACACGCATCGATTTCATAGGTCGCCAGAAACACAAATATCTGCCTTAGCTCACTGAAAGCTACACTGGCCGTCATGACAATGCTGCAACGAATGTTAACGTATTAAGCAATAGTTTTTAACCTGACATGCCAGAGGAATTGTTGTCACAAGTCCATCTGGGGAGTCGTACATTGAAACTGCTTGTGAATGGCTCGCTGTACTTTCAAAATAATACTTTGCAGTTGATTGATTAAATATGCATTTAATTTAAATCATGGAGATTATGCATTAAAACCAGTCAGATATATATAATTACGCCAATGCATGCATATTAGAAGTATAACTGGGGGGGGGGGGGCAATTTTTATTTTTTTATTAGATTTGACTGGTGATTCATTTTGACATTTATTCTCCAAGACTTACTAGTATCTATTTGTTAGATACTAGTACGGTATCTATTTTTTTAGATACTAGTATTTATTCCATTAGTTATTAGTGTCTAATCGAATAGTTACTAGTGTCTATTCTTTAGATACTAGTGTATATTCTTTAGATAGTAGTGTCTATTCGAATAGTTACTATCTATTCGAACAGATACTATTATCTATTCAACTTTACTAGTAACATTCATTAGATACTAGTATTTATTCGAACAGATACTAGTATCTATTTAGACACTTGATATCTCCAAAACCAATAAGCACTATCTATTTGAATAGTTGCTAGTATCTATTCTGCTAATATTTGGCTATGTGGATCTCGCAGCCTTTTATTTTCTTCGTTTCCAAAAATGTTTCTGAATGATTTTTTCCACACACGCTATGTGGGCGAATGATTTAGTCAGTTGCAGCTTGTGTTCGCTGTGCGGCTAGCTGGGTAGCAGCTAGCAGCGATTAGCATAAATGCTCTGTTTGCTATCTCCAAATGCATTCTTACTTGTTCTTATTCAAGTTGAGGATATCTCCACTATAATAGATGCTAGTTCTTATTCGGATTTTAGATATATACTATTGGCTTCTGACTAGTAACTATTAGTTACTAGAAAGCATTATTAGATACTAGTTACTATTGTAATAGATACTAGTAACTAATTGAATAGATACTAGTATCTAAAGAATATATACTAGTAACTATTGGAATAGATACTATTCACTATTGGATAGTTACTAGTCAGAAGTAAATAGTAGATATCTTAGCGGCAGAGGCCCATATAATTCTATTGCAAAAATTTGCAATATGTTACTAGTATCTAAATAATAGTTACTATTATCTATTGGAATAGTTACTATCTATTTGAATAGTTACTAGTCACTATTGGAATTTATACTAGTATCTAATAAATGGATACTACTAGTAGGGCTGGGCGATATACTGATAAATATATATATATATATATATATCTCGTTATTTTTTCAAAAGAGATATAAAATTTGACTATCGTTTATATCGATATAGTTATATTATGCATTTGTTCATTGCTTTTTCAATTTGTTTCGTCTCTCCCTCCATTCCGGCACTTGGCTTGAGTGAGGAGTTGAGTCTGGAGCACATGATTTAGTACATTCAGAGTGTCGAAGGGGCGGAGACACCAGAGAAAGCTCACGTGTCGGTTGACACGGAGTGAGCATTTGAAGCGCACCTTTTTTTCAGAGTAGCCAACGAGAGCGCAGATACTGAGTCACATGCTCA